>LPNX010939963.1:0-56549 GCA_001517045.1 Pseudotsuga menziesii
TTGAAATATTATATGTGGATATAATGCAATAAAGTATAAATTAAAGATTATGAGAAAATGCAACGATGAACTTTTACATCACATAAAGTTTATTTCTTTATAACATTTTGAGCCTCATTTTCTTTGAACAGATTAGCAATCTGGAATACAGTTTCATGATAAATGTATTGTGCATGTGATAGAAGGGATAACATACCATAAAACAATATTCATATTATAAATTAATTTCACGTCAAAGATAGAGTGACTTTCATTTATGTTTTATAAAAAAATGATACTTTACACATTCGTTGAATAATTTTATCTTATGGCACGATTTTTATGAGGATTATAAATAGAGTAATGCGGCTCATAAGGGAAAGGAAACAACGTGTTTCTACCCTATTATCTTAAAATCTCCATAAAATGATATAACTCAATCTGGAAGTTGTCAACATTTAAAACTTTGTTGTCAAATTGTCAACGACTTTATCAAGTTACAATAAATCATTCTACGATTGAGGAGAGTATGCCATATCACACGCTGAAATTGCCACGTAAAGAGAAAAGGATTTAATGTATAGAGAAATGGTTTGGTTACGATGAAGATTCCATATAAAGGTGTCTTTCTATCACCGATTATCTTCACCAAATCGCAAGACTATCCCGTTGAAAATGCATCTATACCAGATCACGGTTAAGGATCACTAGATAAAAGGGAACCGTCACATCTCAGTCATAGCCAGATATCACGGAGACTCCAGGATCTGCCACTTCGCCATACAGAAACTGTCATGAATTGAAAGATAATTGAAAGATAATCTTAACAAAAGCATTTAACTCATCACCTTGCAAAGCTCAACAAGTAACTATCAGATTTTATGACTGATTGAATTTCCAATAAAAGATTGGCATTAAATGTCGCCACTGTGTGGAAATTCCACGTTACATTGCCAGAGACATCAGTGGAAAGGATATATCAGCCACGTGTATGAGTTTTCCATATTTCATGCAGAAAATATATGCGAATAACATTCACAACAAATCCCTTGGATCAACAAAGACATGTTTAACCCTTTCTTTATCTTCTCCCGTCTCATTTGATGTTTATCCCAGTTTCGTATTTTTAGATTTTATTTTTCATATGTTAGTTTTATATTGTTCAGGGATTTAGTAGGGTTGGATTTAGATTACTAAAAATAATTTATTGTTTGATTTTCAGATTTACATGGCGAATAAATCGACAGGTTCGACTCATTTGGAACAAAAGTGAATTAAGACGTGCATGAATGAAGGACCATGCGATGGATTACAGGCCTTTGGATCATTGAAATCGTGAAGATAATTGGTTGAAGAAGATAAGAAGTTTGAGGAAGCTTCTCGGGAAGGGAGTTTGTTGTACTATTTTCAAAGAAATATTATCAGTTGCCGGAGCATTCTTATCTCCCTCTATTTTACTAGAGTTTTGACCTGCGTGAAAATGGAATTCGTTACAAGAATTCCCGTCGTTTTCAGGAAGCGATTTTCTACAGTGAACTGTACGCAATCTAAGGCGAAAATAAAAATTCCGGAATGTGGGTTTTCTCCAAAAGATCCCCATTTACCAGACACGTGAGGGATTTGCTGAAAAAGTGAACAGTTTAGGAGATTTTCGAGGTTCTCTAAACACGTTTTTTATAGGTGCGACTAGCTAAGAGGTTCTGGAGAGTTTCTGTTGGAGATTTTATCTATAAAAACAGCAAATTTCTGCTGGAGTGGGGGTGGGGGGGTCTCTGTAGAGTAAAGAGAAATGTTATTCTCTGAAATTCTATTTTCTATTTTGTAGACTTTGAGATCTGAAGATAGAGGAGAGACCGCTGCTGCCAAAGGAGGATGGAGTGGTGAAGAAACTCATTGGAAATATATTTTGTTACTAGTATTACATCATACTTGAAGCTGAAGATTTCATGTGAATGATACTGGACATCTGCAAATGATACTGTGACTGGTATTTCATTTTTGGATTTATATATATATATATACATATATTTCAGTTTGTCGTCTTCTGTTTATGAACTCTGTGTGCTGTGACACATTGATGTTTAAATATTTTTCTCACTTTATCATCTCAAGTTAGTTGTTGAATAAATATCTCATTATGGTTTTGTTTATTAGTGTGTTCACTATAAACATCAGTTTTAATGACATACTTTTCTGTTTATTTAAAATTTCATTTGTATGTTAACAGTGAATTTTAAATAAGCATTATTTCAAATTCAAATGACTGTCTTGATGGTTAATTATTATTCAGTTTTGGAAGTTGAAGTTGACTATGTGTTTATAGGTTAAATTTCATTTCCATTATTACATAGCAGAGTAACTTTTGTTATGATTTAAATATGTTTGTTTAGGTCATACTTTAGTTTTCTGTTATTGATTAATAATTAATATAGTTTCAAATTGCTCTCAGCTGAGATAGGGTTAAATAGGATAGTTAGATTAATTAGTTTTAAATTTCATTTTATTTTTTAATTAACACTGTTAAATCATTCTCCATACTATAAGTAAGTTTTCATATTTAAAAAACTTCCCAAAAATCGAAGTCTTTCCTTAAGAAAGCAACCTTAGGATATTTTAGGTAATTAGGTAGGATAAATATTAGAATAGGTTAGATTTTGCTGGTTTTAAGTTCTCCTTAAGAGACAAACTAGCTGGTAGCAGGACCATAACCTGCGAGGTTTTGTTAATCCAAACACACCGGACGCTGCTCTAAGCTGATTGTGTGGACTAAACCTCCTTATTGGCTCTGATTCATAAAATCAGGCCAACAGGACCCTGCTGTCGGTACGCTTGCATCCAGGTGGCAACCATGGAGGCTTGGACATTGTCGACCCGCTCATCCTCCTGTTGATTGCATTGTGTTGGCTAGATAGGCTCCTTGTCATCTTCTCCTTTTTCATTTATACTATGAGTGGGTTTTCTATGGTGGTATGGTATTCCCCGGCCATTTTTTTCCACATACCACTAGGTTTTGAGCCTTGGTCTTATCTTATTTTGCCGTGGGAGGGTATTATAACCGTCAGAGAGGCCAAGTTTTTCCCATCATTTTTGTTACAACCCCGTGCAGAGAGGAAAAAGGGGGGTTCAGTGCGGACGACCGTCCGTACCAAAACCCCTGTGCTCAGAAAGCTAGAATGTTCTAGCTGCAGATTGCTCTAGAGGAGGAAAGGTGTAAGGTCCTTTAGATTGACACCCGGTTAGGGGAAATCATGGAGACCTCCTCCTACTTCATCGATAGATCCCAGGAGGTTATTGAAGTTTTAAATGCCAGAATGGCAATACTGGAGAACAATGAGGAGACTCTAGTAGAGCTACCAGCCAAGGACCATCAAGCCCTGAAAAGAGATCATAACCTAGTAGATTTCGCCGTCAGCACCACAGAAGACTTTAAAAAGACCGTCAAAAGGACACAGGGAGCATGCTCAGAATACTTCAAGAGGCTCCTTAATACATTCAATCGGTGCCAAACAGACGCTGAACATAAGCTTGATGAGTTCCCAGACCATGAAACCTTCATAGAGATATTGCAGAGCAAGTATCAGGATGTAGAGGCCAGAACGCAACAGATCAAGGCCATTGATGACCTGGTTTTGAGGAATGAAGTGGGCCACCCAGTCGTTAGTGTAAAATTCTTGGAAGACCAGCTTTGTTTGAGCCCAGCAAGAGTCGAGGCTATCAAGAATCAAGCCAAGAAATTTGAGATAAGCATTCAGTTTTTGGAGCCTAGCACTTTTGAATGCATCGCAAGTGAAGCTGCAGCGTGGAGGAAGTTCCTAGAAAGCCAAGTGGGGCCCTCTTCTTAAGGTATGAGTCACCTTTGTATTTTGTAATATTTTGTAAAGGCATTTAAAAAAGTAAGCATTGGGAAAATTAAAGGTTGGGAAGCCCAAAGGCTACTTTGGGCAGCCCAACCATTTGACTCTTTTGTATAAATGTAATAGATAAAGAAGAAAGAAGGGCTTTTTCCCCAGTAATACTAGAGGACATATTGTAAGAAGAACTATTTCCTTTTGCAATAAAAATTACAGTTTGCCTGTTGGAGGAAGAGATTGTGAAATTTCCTGATGTAATGCAATGGATGGCGGAAAGATGAACTACTTTATTTTTCAGCTTATGTCCATGAATCGTGAGATCGTTCTAACTCTATGGCCTATGTCTTGTTGGATGATTTCTGATTTATTTTAGTGTAAAGTTCACCAAGAGTAATGTATGTTGCTTATATAACAATTAGCTACCTGATTGTTAGAATATTTTTCTCATTCCTGTGTTACAAATATGAATATCAGCTATCTGTAATTTCTGTTTATCATACATGGAAATCACACATTACTCACAAATAATCATTCTTTGGGCTCGCCGGGGATAGATATATAGGTTATTAGATAGTTAGTTGATTTACTTCATGGCTGCATATGCGATTTAGATGTTTGCGAACCTAAGACGAGAGGTAAGAATCTGCGCATCACATTGTGTAGTTCCTGGCATCTTTATCACCTTGCATTTGTTAGTTAGGCATTTGCATTGCATACATTAAGTCAAAATAGCAAAAAACTCGATGGACCGGGCCGCAACCGATAAAACCTTTTGTTTTGTTACCTTGACCTATGGTAGCCGGACTGCAAACCAGACAGATTCCCTACACCAAACGGTCAACGGGCTAGTTGGGAATGTTGATTAGGGAGAATCCTTTACTGTTGTCGCCTGCAAATTTCCAGGCCCCAACAGGACCATATGTCACTTGGGAATTCAACAACATTAATGAGATAACGCATCCATGGAGGAATTGCTAGACACATGGCTCCATACGCTCAGTCATAGTCATTGAACCAAATATTATTCTCATCATCATATTCTGACATTTCCATAGATCTAATAGACACATCAAATAGATCATGGATCTTGATATATCCAACCTTTTTCAATTTATAAGCGACATTATTGAATTGTGATATAGGAGGAACTGATATCTGTTGGCAAGGGGTTGGGGAATGTGATTTGTGCAGTGTCACGGAAGTTGCGCAAGCTCACGTGGTACCACGCAAGGGTCGTTTAGCACAATAAGTGGAGAAGTAACCACTTTTTGAATATTTTATGTATATGTGGGCCCAATTTTGTTGTAATAGGTCAGTAGCAGTTAGAAATTAGTTAATAGTAGATCCATTTTTGTAATGATAAACATAGATGATTTTAGCATTGTATCTAGCACACTATGAGCTGGAGATTGTTTTGTCTTGACTGCGATTTTGTCTGGGTTTATTTTGATGCACTCTCTGGTTTTGGAGAAGGATTGTGTAATGTCACATATTTTGCACATGATTAATATAAGATGTGATGAGTACCATTCAATCCTCATCTATTGTCTGTTATGATGCGACAGTACCACTTTTTGTTATAATGATCCAATGCAGTTTATGTAGATCTGTTATGATGCTATGATTCTTCTTCTAATACAATGATGCGAGTTAGTTTCTCCTTGCTCTGTTAATGCAATATGTTAAATCTCTATGACTATTGAATGCGGTATGACCTTTCATGATTAATTATATGATAAGATAGGGTGATTGAATAATTTATGGTTCTCCCCAGTCAGATCTCCATGTCCTCCTTCCCCACTATCGAAAACTCAATTTTGATAGCTCTCCCTTGAATGCCTCGGGTGAGACCTTGTCTTCTTCGTAGAAGTTGCTAGGAAAGGTAAAACCTATTTAGGCTGGTGCTCAGGGAGATCATGTTGCAAGACATTGACAAAGTCGGAACCCCTGATGACGAGGCTTTGTTGGTGGGTTGCACCAATAAATGGTTCCATTGTTGGGACCGATTTGCAACTAGGATGAGGATATGTTCTAGCATCTGACTTGATCAGAGATCGAGGAGTGGTTTGATCAGAAGTTGCAGGAGTTTGCTGAAGCTGAAAACCAGAACCCAAAATTTTTTACAAGTCAATGGCTAGCTAGATATATCCATGATAGTCCTCATGAGTGGTACTTTTGAAAATTTCTAATACTCTTGCATGAATGGTTGACCAAATTTGCTAAGCGGAAGATGAATTTCCAAGGAGGAGAGCCGACATCCTGGACCCCAGAATTGATCTAGGCGCTACATGAAACTAGCAACAAGGTGTCGCGAGAAGTTGAGGTATGGTTGGATAGTATCTTAGAGGGATACATCACTGAATTTGTTGCTGATACTAATAAATATTTTAGCAGAGCAGAAAGGGAATTTTTCAGTGGACCTCATGGTCGGTTCTTATTGTCAATATAACTGTCGATTAAGCAACTAGTCAGTGAAAATGGTATCCTAAAGATGGACCAAGAGTAGTGGACCTTTGTTGTGTGGGGGATGTAGGAACTGAGACCGAAAGGAGGGAAATGCATAAGGAAAGAAGGGGTAGATGGGAACAAGTTCTAGTGAGAATGTAAAGGTCATTGAAGAAACAAGAGGTTGTACGAGAGGAGGAGCAAGGTTTTGAGAAAAGAGGCAGAGGATGGGAGAAGGTCCTACTGAAGTTGAAGTGCGATATCATGAAGAACAACCACATGAGATGAAGCGACCTTTCTATGAATACGAGGATATGCAAGCCCAGGATACACCTAAAATAATGACAGGATCGAACCCCAATAGTAGCATTCCTACCCCTCCGCGTACTACTCCACCATAGGGAAGGAACGCACATTCTACGACGACTTGCCCGACATGTCAACAAAAGTCTAGTAATAAAGCACTAGCAAGAGGAAGAAGGCTTAGGATGGTAGGAGATGAGATGAAGTTTCCAATATTCAATGGAAATGACACTGATGATCCAGAACAGTATTGGATTTTATGCGAAGCTATCTAGACTGCTCGACAAACTATCGATGATGATGTCAAGAATAGTTAGTTATCCACTACTCTAAGGGGCTGCACTTTGGAATGGTTTATGATATTAACACAAGTGCCTCAGGGAGGTATTGCAAAAACATTGGATGAGATCAAGATAGGGTTGTTTGAGGAATTTAAGAAGCCAAAGTTTGAATCTCAGTACATTACTGAATTGAAAGAGATTAAACAATTCCACAATGAAATGATTTCGGATTTTGATCAGTGATTTAAGACATTGATGGATCAGGTCAGTTTTTAGATGAGTAATGTTCAGCACAAATAATGGTTCATTGCAATGGTTGTCCCGCATATTTGACAACCATTAATGTAGCAAAATATTGCGACACAGAACGAGGCTCTAGAGACTACGATGAAACTGGAAACATCACTAGTAGGATAAACTATTGCTGGAATGAATCTAATTCGGGCACAGCTAGCCAATCTAATGCTGTAGCTGCAAGACATGAAAAAGGTGAAGGAAGATCATGACAATCTTTAGTGTACTCGTTTCCATGCAGGCAAACATACCAAAGATACATGTCTGATGTTTCAAAATTATTTGCTATCAAGAGCCCCTAATCCATTGAGTAGTGCTGGTGCACCATGGTGTCATATCTTCCAGGTCTATGGGAATCGACATGAGAACTATGATTACATCCAGAAGATGGTTACCGAAGAAGAGAGCTTGTACTATGTATTATGTTGGTCAATTGGACATAACAACACAAACTACCACACATATGATTTGCTCCAAGAAACGACATACGATTCATACTTTGTGAAAAGGGAGGAACCTCGGACAGTGCAAGCACTACTAGAAGTAGTGCATCTATGGTTTTAGGTACCATACACACCACCACCTCCATTGCAGCTCATCCCTGCACAACCTCAACCATAGTTTGAATCACAGTCATAGTTTGCACCACAACCGTAAATAGTCGTACAACCATTGTATAGCCAGGTACAGTAACCATAGTATAATCAGCCACAAGCTATGTAATATGCTCAGCAGCAACTTTCATAGCAACAACTGGCTCAACCACAGTTCCAACATGGAGGAACCCATGGAGGATTCCATGGAAGGTTTAGGGGCCACGATAGAGGCTTTGGTCGAGGAAGTGGCCAAGGTCGGGAAACCATTCAATGTTATACATGTGGGCTATTCAGGCACTATCAGAGAGAATGTCCTCATACGCAGTGTACATACTGTGCAGCTAGTAATCATAATGTCAAAAATTGTCTACAGTTGATCATGAAATGGCAGACTGGCGATATTCCCCAATTGCAGAACACCCATAATTAGAATTAGCCTCTATTGTAGGTACAGAATTAGCCACCCTTGCAAGGTTATATCCCACTGCAGAATTAGACTCCGACTCATAATCCACTCCAGGCTCAGAATATACCAATGAATCAAGCTACGAATCAGCCGGGAGCTCAAGCCCAGAACTTGCATCAAGAATCGACAGTTCCAGCAATCCATGTAGAACCAAGGATGAAGGATGTTGATTTTGGGATTTTCACTCGTGCTGGTGTGACAATTGGTGATGATGGACCAAGAAAACCTATTCGACTGGCTAGAAATAAAAAGGTTGCATTTGATATTGCAACAGAAAAAAGACACATTCTTTGAAGCGAAGTAGGCAGTTGGAAGGAATCTAGGTAAGATGCCAATTATTGACATGCCTTTTTCTTTTGACCCATCTGTACAAGTAGGACCATCGTGGCAGCATGGCACTCTATGTAAGTTTTTTGAAAGTTTTCTATCACTGGAAAAGGAGTCAGACACCCTTGTTGAGCTTGAGATGTTGTTGCACCTTCCAAATAAGACAGTGAAAGATTCTACTGTGAATTCCTTGCAAAAAAGAAAGACATGCAATGAAATGAGGATGAATATCCAAATTAGGGATTATGAGGTTGACTCTGTCATTCTAGACCTTGGATCTGATGTCAACATTCTGATGAAGCAAACTTGGCCATCGATGGGGAAGACAACTCTAGGATCGTCACCAGTGCAGCTGCATTTAGCAAATCAGGTGAATGTTCATTCCATCGGTCATGTTTCAAATTTGGTTGTCAACATTGAAGGTATGAAAATGCATGCTGACTTTGATGTGATAGAATTTGTAAATGATGGTGCTTCGTATCCAAAACTACTAAAAATTGGGTGGGCTAATGATAGCATGGCAGTTATCAACTTCAAAAATCAAGTTACAACATTTGACAACTAGGATGTTAGGGTCATTGCTCCTATGGACCCTCAGGAAGGAAAATGCTATATTGAACAAGTAAAGGATGAAGTCAAGACAAGTTGGGATCAGGCATACAACATATCCAAGGACTACATCCATCCCACTGTCGATGGAGAACTTGGATGGCATAGCGCAAGTTCTTCTTCCTCAGATCCTGATGATGCTCTAGAAAATTGGCAGAATCAGTTGCATGAGGTATCATTCCGGAAGTGTGGGTTAATTAGGCATTCTCTCCAACATGTTGCCACTAAGATGGTCGAGTTTCCCATTTATGAAGGACTTCCAGGACTCTGTGAGTTCTTTCAAGAATTTTAAAAGAAAGCATTGAAACTGTAAAGGATATTGGCTCTTGACGTAGCACTAAAGGATACCCCGGCCAGCTCGTGGGTGACACACAAACAGATGATCTACGGGTTGGAGCAATGTTGGAGATTGATGATGGTCCATTTTGGTGATGTAGAGGTTTACCAAGATAGGATATATGATGGACATAATGACCCCACCAGTCATTTGATCGAATGTCAGATGTTATGGACATTGTGACCTAGAGATAAGTGGGTTCACGATTTTGTTCATACTCTCGAAGAAATGCCACATTCTTGGTATGTAGCAGCAGAGTTGCGCAGAACCATTACTACTTTGGAGGAGTTGTCAGGTTTCTTTGTGCGGATGTTTAAATTCCAGGATTTCTATGCTAAGGTATGTAATGCTTTACACATTATCTATGACATAGTACTCAAAGTCACCCTTGTCGCATATCCAGTTGATCCCCATGCAAATTACTCCATCCAATCCATGATGATGTGCTACAACTTATCTGGGGTGTTAGTTTTTCAACATTAAGCTAGCATTATGTTAGGATCTTTACTGAGAGAATAACAAGTACAGCAATATAACATAAGCACATCACAAGAGACAAGAGACACAAAGAGTTTTCCTCAGGGAAACCATAAAGGAGAAAATCCCACAACTTCCTCAGAGATAGAATCAACACCAAAATAGTAAAAGCCCCAAGGCAGTAGTCTTCTTCTTCTGTCTAGTCCCAGTGTATTTCCTTCCTCACTAATGCCCCACACTTGAGTGAGTGAATGATGTGTGTGATAAATAGAGATCCTCACTCTCTATTTATATTCTTCTGTTCACTTGAAGTGCACTCAAACATGTCGGCCTCACTTAACAATTACTTACTAGAGTTGACATCTCTATGAGTGTCTAATAACCCTAGTGCCTAGAAACTATGGGGACTTTAACAATGACTTGACATGACTTATTTACATTATTGATCCTCCTGATGGGAACATCGGGGCATGACAACATGACTCAAATACATAATGGAAACATCCCGGAATAAACATCGGGTTACAATACATAAGATACATAGATGAATAAATTCCAAAGTTACAAATACATCAATACTCCCTCTTAACTAGGAAGGTATTCTTTCAACACAATTTTCAGCACTGGTCTTCTTCTCTGTATCAACTGGATCATCTCATCATCTACATCTTGATTCATCTTCATTTTCAAGTCATCTTCATCTTCAAGTCATCTTCAGTGGATCTGTATCATCTCTCGATCTAGATCATCATGGAACATCATCACTGGATCTAGATCATCTCTCGATCTGGATCAACATCACTGGACTGGATCTGGATCATCTCTCGATCTAGATCAACATCACTGCTAGATCATCATCACTAGATCTGGATCATCACTGGATCTAGATCATCACTGGCTGTCATCACTGGATCTAGATCATCACTCGATCTGGATCATCACTGGTGTTGTCTCATGATTCTTCTCATCATAGGAAATTCTATAGAGCCAGCCCTTTTTCATGCTAGTTGTAGGCCTACCCATCATGTAGGTCTTCACCCAGCACTTACATCTGACCTACTCATTAGAAAGGCATGCCCAACACTCACATCTGATCATGTAGGAACCAATCCCATAATCATATCAGAAAGGCCCAGCACTCACATTCACCAGCATGATAGGAACTCAAACTACTATCATCTGTGAAATGGCTCAGCACTTACAACCACCAGCATGATAGGAACTCAAACTACTATCATCTGTGGAAAGGCACAGCACTCACATCCACCAGCAGGGTATGAACTCAAACTACTACCATATGTGGAAAGGCTCAACACTTACAATCACCAGCATGGTACGAACTCAAACTATTACCATCTGTGAAAAGGCATAGCACTTACAATCACCAGCATGGTACGAAATCAAACTACTACCATCTATGAAAAGGCACAGCACTTATAGTCACCAGCATGATAGGAACTCAAAATACTATCATCTGTGAAATGGCTTAGCACTTACAACCACCAGCATGATAGGAACTCAAACTACTATCATCTGTGGAATTGCCACTACACTTACATCTGAGTACATGGGAACACATCCCTCAGTCACATTAGAAAGGCTCTCAGTCCTAGACTGAGGATCCCTGGTACCTCACCAGGTAGCTCCATTCAAAGAATGGTGGTAGCCCTTATATCTGACACTAAGTCAGAATGGCTTAGCACTTATATCTGACATGGGAGGAACCTAATCCTTTAGCCATGACAGAATGGCTTCAGCCCTTACATCTGATCAAGTGGGAACAAATCCCTCTATCAAATCAAAATGGCCATGCACTCATATCTGATCATGTGAGAACAAATCTCACGGTCATATTAGAATGGCCCTTAGTCATAAAATGAGTTTTCCTGGTACCTCACCAGGAAGCTCCATTCAAAGAATGGAAATAGCCCTTATATATGATCATGTAGGAACCAATCCTACAGTCATATCAGAATGGCTTAGCACTAACATTTGTCATGGAAGGAACCAATCCTCTCACCATGACAGAATGGATCAGCCCTTACATCTGACCTGCTCGTCAGAATGGCTATGTATCTCATCACTTATATCAGTCATGGAAGGAACCAATCCTCTCACCATGACGGAATGGCTCAGCCCTTACATCTGACCATGGATGGAACCAATCCTCTTACCATGTTAGAATGGCTATGGGTCTCATCACTTTCTCTTGGAGGAAACCTCGATCTGGAGAACATCAAGTCTCTCTCTGAAGTACTCGAACTTCAGCCTAGCCAATGGATTCATCAATACATCAGCTATATGTTCCTCCATCGCAACATACTGGAGCTTCACTGCTCCTCTCTGCACCATATCCCTGATATAGTGATACTTGATCTCGATATGCTTCAACTTGTCATGGAACACTGGATTCTCTGACAACTTCATGCAACTCTGGTTGTCACAATGTATACAAGTAGCATCCAATTGGAGATCAAATATACCAGACAGTAGCTTCCACAGCCATACTACCTCACAACTAGCTGAACAAGCTGTGACATACTCTGCTTCAGTTGTACTTAGTGCCACACAGGATTGCTTCCTGCTAAACCAAGAGATCACACCTGATCCCATACTAAAGCAACATCCCAAAGTACTCTTCCTGTCGATGGCACTGCCTGCCCAATCTGAATCAACATAACCCTCTAGGTTAATCTTTTGATTCGCATCGTACTTGAGCCCATAATCAACTGTACCCTTTAGGTCCCTTAGAATATGCTTTGCAGCAGTCAAGTGAACACTTCTCAGATCTGTCAAGTATTGGCTCAAGGTGTTCACAGCAAAGCAAATGTCTGGTCTCGTGTTCGTCAGGTACATCAATGACCCAATCATTTGATGATACATCGTAGCATCAGCCGACTCTGATGAAGCATCACTCAATAGCTTCAGGTTCGATGCCATAGGTGTTTCCATAGCTTTGCAGTCCATCATCCCAAACCTCTTCAGGATCTCTACTACATACTTCCCTTGTCCAAGGAAGATTCCATCTGTACTCTGCCACACCTCCATACCTAGAAAGTAATGCATCATCCCCAAGTCCTTCATTTTGAACTCAGCAGCAATATTTCTCTTCGTATCAGGAATCAACCCATATGTACTTGTCACAAATAGATCATCTACATATAGTAGGAGCATCACTGGGTTTCCATCTTCAACCTTGTAGTAAAGGTTGGAATCTTCTTTACTCTTGGTAAAGCCCAAACTGGATAGAAAGTTGTCAATTCTACCATACTAGGTCCTAGATGCCTATTTAAAACCATATAGGGCTTTCTTCAATCTGCATACATGAGACTCTCTGTCATGTGTCTCAAAACCGAGTGGTTGTTCTACATATACTTCCTCTTCCACTACACCATTCAAGAAAGCAGTCTTGACATCCATTTGGTGTATCTTCCATTTCATCACTGCAGCCAGAGAAAGTACTGATCTGATGGAAGTGTATTTGGCTACAGGTGCAAAGGTTTCTTCATAGTCTATTCCTTCTTTCTGAGAGAAACCTCGAGCTACAAATATTGCCTTATACTTTTCAATGCTACCGTCTACAGCATGCTTGATCTTGTAGATCCATTTGGAAGTTACAACTGACTTTCCTTCTGGTCTTGGGACAACATCCCAAATATCATTCTTCATGATCGATTGATATTCTTCGATCATGGAATCCTTCCATTCTTTCTGTTCTGCCGCTTCTACATAACTGGAAGGTTCTTTATCAATGAAATCACATAGTAAAGCTACATAACCGGAATTAGATCTGTTCCTCTTTCTTTCTCTGTGATTCTCTTCTGGAGCCCCATATCTTTCCGCACCTTGGATAAGTTCACGTACCCAAGCAGGTTTCCTCTTATGAGGATTCTTCTCTAGAGGTGGATCTACAGGTCTTTCAGGTTCTTTGAACTCTCGATCTTCTTCCTGAGCTTCTTCATTCATGATTGGATCATGAATTCTGGGTGCCTCTACTTTTGGTTCTTCAGGTTCTTCAACAGGTCTCTTTCTGGATTTGTTGTAAGCTTTGTCTTCATCAAATGTCACATCCCTGCTGATGTCAATATTCTTGTATCCTGGAAAATAGATTCTGTAAGCCTTTGAGATTTCAGAGTATCCCACAAATATTCCCTTCTTTCCTGAAGGATCTAATTTTGTTCTCTTTTCTTTTGGAATGTGTATGTACACGGGACAAGCAAATATTCTAAGATGGCTGACTTCTGGTTTCTTGCCGGAGAAGACTTCTTCAGGAGTCTTGTTCTCGAGTACTCTGTGTGGAGTACGGTTCTGTACATACACCGCTGTTCTGGTAGATTCAGCCCAAAGATGCATAGGAAGGTCTTGGTCATGAAGCATTTCTCTTGCAACTTCCATGATAGTTCTATTCTTCCATTCCGCAATCCCATCTTGTTGTGGATTATAAGGAGTGGACAACTCCCTCTTAATCCATGATTCTTTACATAGCTCTTTGAATTTATTCGAAGTGAATTCTCCGCCATTATCTGATCAAAGAGTCTTGATCTTATTTTCAGTATGGTTCTTGATCAAGGCTTTAAATTCCTTGAACTTACTGAATACTTCATCTTTGTTCTTCATAAAGTAAATCCATGTTTTTCTAGAAAAATCATCAATAAAAGAAACATAGTATGCATACCCGCTTAGTAAGTTTGATGACATAGGACCGCATACATCTGAGTGAATGATTTCTAGAATACCTTTGGCTTTGCTTTCACTGCTGGGAAATGTCTTCTTTGTATTCTTCCCTTCCACACATCCTTTGCAAACTCCATCATGTTTTGCTTGGAATTCTGGAAGACCTTCAACAGCTTTGCTTGCAATAGGTAGTGCTCTGTAATGCACATGTGCAAGCCTTATATGCCAAAGTTCATTTGGCTCTACCATGTCATGAATCAAGGCTTGTTCTGGATGGCCCTTCAATTTGTACAAGCCTCCTTCTTGTTACCCAATCACTACTGCATCATCGATAGTCTTTCCTTTTGGCCACATGATGACTTGACCATTTATGAATGCAACCCGCATTCCTTTTGCATCCAATGCTGAAATGGATAGAAGGTTCTTCTTGAGTCCTGGAACAAACAATACTTCTTTCATTGTTAGAGACTTACCAGAGTCTAGCTTGTATGAAGATTCCCCACTACCTTTTATTGGATATTGGTAGTCATCTCCTAGTTTCACCTTTTGAGGTGATTCATGTTCTGACAATCTTACAAAGGATTCCTTGAATCCCGTCATATGTTTGGAAGCCCCACTGTCTATAAGACAATCATCACTACCATGAGTAATGTTACCTATGAGAGCTGATATCAGAACATATTCATCCTCTCTTGAAGAATCTTCACTTTGATATCTGGATCTCTTCTTGGATGGTTCATCATCCTCTGCAACATGAGCATGATGTCTTCTTTTGTTCCCCTTCTTCTTATGAGAGTGAGTCTTGTTCTTAGGATAGTCTTTTGCAAAGTGTCCTCTTTCATCACATGTATAACATCTCAATCTAGATAGATCCCTTTTGGGATGAGAGCTCTTACCTTTGGAGAAATGAGGATTTCTTCTTCCCTTCTTGGAGTGTACTATGAGGTCTTGATCTTCATTTCCCATCTTCTCTTCTCGGGCTGCTATTTGAGCTTCTTCTTGAGAACATTCTTCCCATAGTCTGCTGAACTTGAATAACTTATTTCTAGCATAGATTCCTTGAATGAAAGCATCCCATGACCTAGGGAGGCCATTCAAAGTAGTCATCACAATCTCTGCATTTTCCACTTCTTCATCAATAGCTTCTAATTGCTCTTTGATTTGAGAAACTCTTATGAAGTAAGACTGGATAGTTTCTGCATTCTAAATCTTCACATTCTTCAGTTGGTTCCTCAGGGTCATCTTCTGATTGATGTTCTTTCCTTCAAATAATTTGGTTAGGGCATCAAACATAGCTTTAGGTGTCTTGAGAGAGGACACCTGTGGGATAAGATGATCCTTAATAGAATCAGCAATGATCCTATTTTCCATAACCATATTCTTCTTATGTAAGGTTTTTGCCTCATCTCCCTCTGGAACTGGAACCTCCTCCTGAATGTAGGAGTCTAATTCATTCTCTTCCAGGACCAGGGAGATCCTATACTTCCAAGCTCGGAAGTTTTCAGCTCCCTCAAGCTTTTCATCAAGCTTGGTATGATGAGACATCTTTAAATGAGAACCTAAAATGGAAATACAAAATATTTTAGATCTTACCAGGTTCAAGATGTCGGATCTGAAACTTGATCTGAAATCCTGTAGAGCTGGTTCAGGAGCAAATTAGGGTTTTGCTTTTTTGGAGTTCTGTCCACCCAAATTCCTTGAAATTTGTCCCTAACTTCGATTTTGGGGAGAAGATCAATCCAGGCCTGGGCTCACTGAAAAATTCCTCTTCTGTAAAAAGCCCTAATTTTCGACCCTAGTGACAGGTCCAAAACTGGAAAACCTCAGAATTGGATTCTGTTTCGATAGAAAGATGCGCCCTAAGGAGGAGAGTTGTTCCACCTTACTTTTGCTGAAAATTTGTGGAGGAAGGTCCGCAAACTAGGAATCCCTAGTTCCCACAGCTGCACAGTTTCTTCTTCTCAGGTTAGCTCTGATACCATGTTAGTTTTTCAACATTAAGCTAGCATTATGTTATGATATTTACAGAGAGAATAAAATGTATAGCAATATAACATAAGCACATCATAGGAGACAAGAGACACAAAGAGTTTTCCTCGGGGAAACCATAAAGGAGAAAACCCCACAACTTCCTTAGAGATAGAATCAGCACCAAACCAGTAAAAGCCCCAAGGCAGTAGTCTTCTTCTTTTGTCTAGTCCCAGTGTATTTCCTTCCTTGCTAATGCGCCACACTTGAGTGAGTGAATGATGTGTGTGATAAATAGAGAGTCTCACTCTCTATTTATATTCTTCCATTCACTTGAAGTGCACTCAAATATGTCGGACTCACTTAACAATTACTTACTAGAGCCGACATCTCTATGAGTGTCTAATAACCCTAGTGTCCTGATACTGTGGGGACTTTAACAATGACTTGACATGACTTATTTACATTATTGATCCTCCTGATCAGAACATTGGGGCATGACAACATGACTCAAATACATAATGGAAACATCCTGGAATAAACATCGGGTTACAATACATAAGATACATAGATGAATACATTCCGAAGCTACAAATACATCAACATGAGGAACCTAAAGGCAATGAAGAGATGTGGAATGTTAATATCCTAGAGTTTGAGTGAATTCATAGTGTCGTAGCTCCCAACATACTGATGAAATCAATGGACCTATCGATATGCATTAGGAAAATCAACATTGGGATGACACAAATCCCGAAATTTGCCAATGTTGGGGACTATTGGGGCAAGGAGATGATAACCAAAATCATAGATCTACTACATTAATTCCAAGATCTACTCCCCACATGGTTTTTTGAGATGAAGGGAATCCTTGGCGATTTGGGAGAAATGAATATTCTTCTCAAGTCGGATGCAAAACTAGTCCACCAGAGGCCGTATAGACTGAACCCATGGTATAAGGATCGCATGAAAACTGAGCTTGATTGGATGCTTGATGCTAGGATAATCAAGTCAGTAGAAGAATTAGAGTGGATAATCCCAATGGTGGTCCAAGACAAGAAGACTGGATAAATTTGCATCTATGTCGATCTAAGAAAATTGAATCACACATGTCTGCACGACCCATTCCTAACCCCTTTCACAGATGAAGTCCTGGAAGGTGTAGGCAGCGAGGAGGTATATTTATTCACAGATGCTTTCTTAGGCTACCACCAAATCTAGATCCTGAAGGAGGATCACCATAAGACTACATTCGTCACCTATTGGGGTTGTTTCCAGTATAGCATCATGCCATTTGGGATGAAAAATGCCCCCGCAATATTCTCTCATGTCATTGTCACAGTATTTAAGGATTTTATTTAGAACTTTATGTAGTTCTATATGGATGATTCAAGCATCTATGGCTTGGCTAAAAGCCACCTAGACAATTTGCGATTAATGCTAGAATGTTGTCGACAGTATCAGATTGCATTGAATTCCAAGAAATGTATTTTATGTGCACCCTTCGGTATATTACTTGGGCACATCATTTGCAAATAAGTTCATTGGTAGATCCGACAAAGATTGCATTGATCCTCATTTTACCACCACCGACGAATGTAAAAATGCTCCGAGCAACACTAGGCCACATAGGCTACTATCGCAAGTTTATTAGTGGATATGCTGTGATTACAGCTCCTATGGAGAAGCTCTAAAGAAAGATGCTGCATTTGAATGGACTCAAGAATGTCAAGGTAGCTTGGCCACCTTGAAGGCCAAGATTGCCTCTGCACCCATACTGGTTTTTCCTAACTTGAATAAGGAATTCCATGTGCATGTTGATGCCTCTTCTACTGCGCTGGGGGTTTTTCTTGTGTGTAGAAGGAGCAAGTCAACTAAAGTCAACTTGAACAATAGCCGACTTAGTCAATCAGCCAACTAAGTCGATGGGCCAACTTAGTCGATCAGCTGACTAAGTCGGTCGGCTGACTAAAATAGAGATTAGGCCGGCCATCTAAGGTCATGTCGGTTCACTGAACCAACAGGTAGTTATTTTGTAACCGTTCTGTAATCATATATATTAGGCTGTTGAGCCAGATGAGAACTTAGTTCAGTTCTCTGTGTTGTATGGACTCATTCGTATAATATAATCTATTTATTCACCTATTTGTTCTTATCTCTTGTCTCTGTTTTATATATATGTGTGTGTTTTAGTTTGTATTATTGGTAACCTTATGTGATCTGCGAGATTACAACATTGGTTCCGTTGTTGGTATTACATGACTGAAATGTATGCAAACATATGATACCAGAGTAGGAGATTAAGGACTGGTGGGAACGTAAAGTTGCAAACTATTTGCAGAATTATTCACAAAGGAATAGATTAACAATCACACAAGCAAAAGAAATATTTTTCACAGAAACACATGAAATTTTTTTCGAATCAGTGCCCCAACTTTTGAAGAAACTCCTGGATGAGAAAGCTGGAAGCAACTAAAGAACAACAGTTGCTGGAAAAATTGATCTGAGGAGGTAGAACAAACTTATCGGAGTGGTTTGAGAAAATTGCTGACGACTTCTGTGAGGAACAAGCAGTCGAAGACAAAACTTTGGTCGAAATAGTCAAGGAGAAATTTTACACAGATCTCACTGAACAATTTTTGTGTTCCTTACCGACCTTGCTGTTCAAATTCCTGATTGAGAAGGGAGTAGGACATATTTTTGAACCTCATCCATCACTTCATGAACTTCCATTAAACTCTAACTGGGCAGAGAAGCAGAGGAAGTGGGAAAAATTCATCACAGAAAGGGAGTGGGAATACTTCCTAAGCAAATAGACCGAAATATTCGGGCTTTCTAAAAGTGTTGGGTAGGCTATGGGGGGGTAAATCGTCATATGTCGAGATAGAGTATAGTGGATTCTAGACGACTAGAAACAGATACCAGTCACCAGTAATAAGAAGTCGACTAAAAGGGAACTCAAGAGAATAGTATCATACGAAGGTATGTCGGACATTCAAAAAATAGAGAGGGAACAGAGACACTAGAGGAGGGAAGCAAGACAAGAAAGAGCCTTAGAGATGCATAGAGGAAGGAGTTCTAGGGTGACCGACAAAGAAGAGAATCCACCAGTGTCAGGTCATGACCGACATGAGGAAGGTGTGGAACAAACAGTGTTCCCTACAGAGGAAGAACTATGGATAGAGTAGCTACAAGCTCTCCAATTAAGAGCTCCCAATGAAGGAACAACCCTCTCTCCATTGAATCCATGTACTCTGATACAAACTAATGTCAAAGAGGACCTCCGACTACGAGCTGGTGACTTTAGTATATGGAGTCAACTAGACGATGAAACATACACTGGATGAAACCTTATTATACATCAACCAAAGGAAGGGAATTAGGTGACCTTCCAAGCGGCACCCCCCAACCGAAGTATCCATTTACTCTTACCAACACATGAAGGAGCGCCCGCCCCCCCCACCAAATATAGCTTTAGAAGATACAGAACTTTCAGAACTGTGAACAAATAGTTGCAGTGGACCATCAATAGCAAAAGTCGACATCAACCAATTGCAAGTCGACGAAGAATCGAAAACCGATGGGAATGGAATTTCTGTCGACCAAAGTTTCACAGAGATGAATAAACCAATCACCCCACCACCCTCACCACCACCCCCACCTCCACCACCACCACCTCCTGAGAGCAGTGACAGTGATTTAGACATGGGCCACGGATTGTCTCACATTCCTCTATATGAGGGGGATGAGTACCCCATAGGACACTGGTTCATCTATGAGCTGACTTGGGAGGCCAACCAAGTTACAGACGAAGATAGACAAATGGCACAATTTGCCGATGCCTTAAGGAAAATGGCTTAGATGTGGTACATGAACTTTTCAGAAAGACAACCTAGAGCAACAAAATCCAATATTAAGGCACAATTTTTGTCATTTTTCAAAACTCCAGATGCCGAACACCTGGCAGCGAAAAAACTAAAAACTACATCACAAAAGCTAGGGGTATCTGTCTGCAACTATGATAAGCATTGGAAAGACCTTCTGAGCTAGCTGGACTATGTTATAGATGAACAGTTACTAATCCAGTGGTTTCTTGTAGGGCTGTCTCAGAAAGTGCGCTGACACATCAGTCTAGAAATGTTCAAATCTTTCGAAGATGCGCTAACAAAATATTTTCAAGTAGAGATGGATAAGAACATACTCGCTTACCCCACGGACCACAGATTGGAAGAACATCTCAAGAATGTACATAATTCTCTAAAGGAGTTAAACCTCAAGAATCAGGTGATCTGGTGCACCAAATGCTCGACGGCCAGCCATTCCAAAGATAACTGTCGATAGGAATACAACCGACAAGACATTTGATTCATGCAGACCAAATAATTTTGCAACATTTTCCAGGAGCACAGGGATCACTTAACAAAAGACTGTCCATTCAACATGAAGAACGACAAGTCCTCCTAGTGTGCCATCTGTGAGACCAAAAATCATAACACAGCTGACTATTGTTTGAACCTGAAGAACCAACAGAATTATCAAGCTGTCTACCAAAATAATGCAGTGGCACAACATAACAAGCAAAACAATATAGCAAATGATTAGAATGGTCAGAGATACGATGGTCGACGATACGAGTGAGGGTACAACAATCGAATCATAGGCTGAGGAAGAGGTTGATTCCCTGGGAATCGAGACAATTGACCGCATCGACCCATCCAGTGCTTTACATGTTATAAAGAGGGACATCAGTACGCAAACTGTCCATATAAAGACAGAACTGATCTCAAATTATGTACTCATCGTGAGGTATGGGATCACTCACTAGAGGATTTCCCTACCATGCTAGAAAAAATTAATACAAAAAATAAATGTTAATGTGTTGTCCTGTGTGCACAAAAATGATGTAATCAACACAAAAAATTTGCATATTGTAACTGGACAAGGAACAAAAACAGCAGCTGATAACCCAAGAATCAGTAAAATAAAAGAGAAACATGTCTATCTTGACCCACTAAAATAAAAACAAACATACAAATAAGTAACCAATGTATTCAAAGAAATTGCATGACAAAAAAATGTACATGACCTTCGACATAACACAATAAATGAATTAATCTAGCTCGTTCAAAACAACAACTTAGTATCCCAGTTCATCGATTTGTTGTATGAAATAAAATGTACCAACTCTGAGAAACAAACAAAAAACATCTGCAGCATAAATAAAAAAGACAAAGGTGATGCCGACCCACTTGTCGACCTAGAAATCAAGGGATACCACATCCGACAAGTAATGCTCAACTTCGACTCACAAGTAAACATCATGACTCGTGACACTTGGGAACAAATGGGCTAACTTCCACTCTATGAGTCAGACATCTGTTTGAAACTAGCCAACCAGGGCCTAATTGAACCCATTGGAGTTTGGAAAAATGTTGACATGACTATAAAAGGAATCTCGACCAAGGTTGATTTCGAAATCATTGACCCAAAGGAAGGATCCAGTTCCTTCCCAGCATTAGTCGGGCAACCTTTGGGTAGAAAGATGAAAGCATCCATATCCCTGGATAAGGAAAAAATAAAATTAAAAGGAAATGGACAAAAGCTCATTGTACCCATTCATCCATCTCAAGGGGAACCTTGGACTAAACATATTGATGAAGAAGTCAATGTCCGACAACTCTAACAGATCCAAAACAATGCAGATTACACAGAACCAAACATCCATGGAGAAATTCATTTAGGAAACCAAGACTCAGTTGGTTATAACTCAGACACTGAATTAAATGATTGGGAGATCGAGAACTACGAAACACAAGCAAGAGGGTACTGGACTATACAAAAAGTGCAAAAAAATTCCACCCAACAGTGCTTCATAGTGTCCATTGTCCCAAAAATCTTTGAGAAAAAAATTAGGGAACACCTTACCTTACAACCGACCAACCTAAATACTACACAATTACCAAGATACAAGGAAAGGGAATCACCAGTCATGCATGTCGAGCAAGTGTCCAAAAATATTGGTGAACATGGTCGACTTCAAAGTCTAGTCAAAACTTTTACAGGACAAGCTACTAGATGGTGGGATACCCATCAGAAAAGACTGCAGACCTGGATAACTGCTTCTACCTACTTTTTCGAAAGGTTTGGATGAAAGAAGCTAACCCAACAAGCTCATATACCTGTATTCACTCAAGGACAGAACCCAAAGTATCATATCAAAACCTGTAAAAAGGAGAGGAGAAGACTTGGATACAAGGATGAACGAGCATAGCCACACTTGTTCCCATCAACCCTCGTCAACTTACCAAAAAAATAGTATAAGATGGAAGAAGCTAGAGGTGAAACCTTCTTATGGAACGAACTTAGGGAAATTTTTATTAAAGATTTCAACTTTATACCACAAAATGAAAACTTGGTCGAAACAACAAAACAAATTAAAGAATTTATCTAGCCGACCGAAACCAAACCATTACAAGATAATTGACAGACAAGGAAATGTAACAATCTAAAAATAAGCTCGAAACCATAATAGACAAGACTACAATTAGAAAATGAAAACACAAAAGGAAAAATCTTTCGATGGAAATCCAGCCACGTTGAAATGACCAAACCTATTTGCACAATCCTTAAAGTCGAAACAACTGACAAAGAAGATACTAACAGAATGACTGCAGACGACTTCCCTACCACATTCTCACAGTTCAAAGAAGGAAGTCGACTGATCAATGAAGCCAAAGCACCGGAGTGGCTAGATGCTAAAGTCAAAACTAAAGAATTCAACATCTCAAATGATGATCGACCAAAAATGGAAAAAATTGGTGACTACTGGAGCGAAGAACAGACCATAGAGATAGTGACCTTATTAAAGGATTTCCAAGATGTATTTGCTAGAGATTACAAAGACCTAAAATTCTTAGTCCATGAAATGGGAGAGATGAAAATTGATACTAAACCTGATGTTCGACCTGTGAAGAAAAGGCCTTACAAACTAGCTCACAAATACAAGGAGATAGTCAAAAAGGAAATTGATAACATGTTGGCAGCAGGCATCATCTACCCTATCGACCAATCAAAATGGGCAAGTCTAATGGTTGTACAACCTAAGAAACATGACCCGACTAGACTAAGAATTTGTGTCGACTTCAAGGAACTAAACAAAGTAACACCGACAGACCCATTTCCAACCCCTCATGTAGATGAAATCTTGAATGAAGTTGTAGGACATGAATGCTACTCATTCACAGATGGATTCTCAAGCTATAACCAAGTGCCAATAGCTAAAGAAGACCAGAAGAAGACAACCTTTGTGTGTGAATTTGGTTCATTTGCTTACAAAGTTATGTCTTTTGGATTAAAGAATGCACCTGCAGTCTTCACTCAAATTGTTGTTAAAACATTTCAAGAATATATCTATAAAACCATGGCAGTATACTTTGACAATTGGACAATATACTCCATGTTAAAGGATCATTGCAAATGGATCAGACTTATGTTGGAGAGATGTCGACAGATTCAACTATCCCTAAACATCAACAAATGCATATTTGTGACCCCCATAGGGATATTATTAGGGCACATTGTCTGTAAGGAAGGTATTAAGGTTGAATTTTCAAAGATCAAAATTATTCTTGACCTAAACCCACCAGTAAACCCAAAACAAGTTAGGGTGTTACTTGGCCACACAGGATATTACAGAAAATTCATAAGGTATTATTCAGATATGACCTATCCTCTTGAAGAACTATTAAAAGAATATCAAGAGTTTAACTGGACAGAGGAATGCAACATATCATTCAAAAAACTAAAAAGAAAGCTAGTTGAAGCACCAATCCTAAAGTTTCCAAACTAGTCGATCAAATTCCATGTTCATATTGATGCATCGGGCCTCGCGATAGGGGAAATTCTAACTCAACTAGGAGATGATGGAATGGATTATCCTATAGTCTACAATAGCATAAAGTTAAATAAGGCTGAAAGAAACTATTTGACAACAGAAAGAGAAGCCCTAGGAATAGTCTTTTCCCTACAAAAATATCGACATTAGCTCTTAGATAATCCATTCATATTCTATACCAACCATCAGGCCCTGAAGTACCTTATCAATAAACCACTACATCATGGAAGAATTTGTCAATGGCTACTTCTTTTCCAAGAATTTGAGTTTGAAGTCGTTGTCCGACCAGGCAAGTTAAATGTAGGTCCTAACCATTTATCCCAAATTGACACAGGAGAAGAACCGACAGGGGTCGACGATGACTTATCGGATGCACATTTATTTCAGATAGAAGCAGTACCAGTAGAACTAGAAGAAATAACTTAGTTCTTAGAAGATGGACATGCACCAAAAGGTATGAGTACCAATAAAAAGAAGATCTTAGCTATGAAGGCTGCACCAAACAGTGTTTTAAATGGATTTTTATACAAAATGGGATTAGATGACATCCTCAGAAGGTGTGTACTAGAACATGAACAAGACCACATTATGCATGAAGCACACTATGGACCCACAGGACGACATTTTCAGGTGGACAACTGCAAAGAAAATCCAACAATCAAGATTATGGTGGCTGACACTCCACAGAGATTGCAAAAAATTTGTTAGTCGATGTGACAGATGTCAACGACTAATCGACCTATACCTAGCATAAAAATGTCGTTGATATCAGTAAACCCAAGTTTGACATTCAAAATATGGGCCATAGACTTCATAGGACCATTTCCTATAACAGCAAAAAGGACAAGGGCAAGGTATATCATTACTGCAGTTGAATATGTCACTAAATGGGCAGAAGTTGAACCAGTCGACACATGTTCTAGTGAGATAGCTGTTAAGTTTATCTATGACAATATCATCACTAGATTTGGATGTCCACTAACCCTGATTAGTGACCAGGGGACACACTTTATCAACTGAACTATCAGAACCCTAACCGACCAATTCCAAATCAACCGTCGTTGGAGTACTGCATACCATCCTCAGTCGAATGGAGCAATTGAAGCATTTAATAAAACACTAACAAGAGGATTAACCAAAATATGTAATGCTGATAAGGATGACTGGGATGAGAAAATACCTACAGTCTTATGGGAATACAGAACAACATATAAATGATCGACCGACCAAACTCCTTTTCGACTAGTCTATGGACAAGAATCAGTCGTTCCACTACACTTTCGACAACAGACACCTATTATCATAGAAATACTACATGTTGATGTCTAATAGGGAAGGAAGGACCGACTATTTCAACTCAGCACGCTGGAAGAGCACCGACTCATGGCTATACAACACCAAGAAATCCAGAAGCAACAACAGAAAGCATGGCACGACCGCAACATCAAAAACAAAAACCTGTTGGTCAGAGACCTTGATTTACTATACAATAGTCGATTCAAAGGTAAACCTAAGAAGCTCCACATAGAATGGATGGGACCTTACGTTTTCGAAGAGATACATCCCAATGGATCAGTCTGACTAAGGACGTTACAGGGCATAGTATTTTGGAAGCTTGTTAATGGAGCCTAATTAAAACGCTACAAAAACTAAAAAACAATTCATATAACAACCATAACCGTCAACCAAAAAACCATAAAAACTTAAAAAATTCAAAAACCAAAAAAAAGATATCGTACTTATAGAAAAACCATGACAGGAAATCACCATCTCGACAACCGCCATCATGGCCATCGACATAACACCATTGACCATTTTCATCGACCGACCACTCCCATCAACCATTCTCATCAACGACATCGACCGATGAATTCGATAGTCCCATCGCGCATTCATGAAATCGAGCATCGAAAGCAATCCACTATTAACACACACTCAAGTATTCCAGCTAGAATATAACGTCCACCATTAATACACCCATCGATGCACACATCCACGGCATCGCCTATAAATACTGGATCACCAAAGGATCATTCACCAAAATCCATACAGAGAGAGCATCAGAGCATCCATTTGACTAAAATCCAATAACCCCTTAGTGAAATCGACCACCAAACAGACACGATGGCCCCCAAAGAAACTAGGGCCTCGACCAAATCCAAGGAATAATAGGCTGCGGATACACCTTTAGTTCGCAGGTTGAAAAACATCAAAAATGCTAAAGTACAGGAAGGCTCATGGAAAAAACTATGGACTGAAATGCAAGAATGGGCCTTTGTCAACAAAAATATCACTCAAGCAGCAAAGAAAATCAAACACAGCACTATCTTCGCCTATGCCAATGCACCACTTATGGCCAGCTTTGGTGGCATGAAGGAAACTATTGTCAAATTCATCATCAGCCGGTATCACAATGGACAATTCTACTTCAATGAGTCAGTCGACATCTCTGGAGAAGTTATCTCCAAGATGACCGGTCTCTCTAATGAAGGAAACCCCATACCAGTCAGAATCAAAGAAGGACTGGTCGAAGAGGTCTCTAGGTCCTCTTCAGGTAAGAACTCTAAGGGGTTGATGATTAGCCAAATCACAACCCGCACACCACATATTGTGGTCAAAATAATTGCAATAACATTCACTCTGGCACGTTGAGTCAATGACCTTAAGTTGGACATGCTAGAAGCTGTCGACACCATTGCCACCGATGGATGAATATACAGATGGGCTGAATATGTCATTGACATGGTGAATACCATCTGTGAAAGATGTCAAGAAATGGGGGGAATCATCAAATTCCCCTCCCTCATCTTATGGATTTTCATGTACCACATCTGCCCAGAGGGGAGCCCAATCTTTCGGTAACCATCGAATTTTGACATGTGGATATTTAAACCATTCTCCCAGAGAGGAACCTTGCACGAGGTTGAGTGCAAGAAAGTGTTGTTGGAGAACTGGTTTCAACAACTCAAAGTCCACATGACTAGATGGAGGGTTCCTAAAAAAATCCAAAGAAATCTAACGACTAAATCCCACATCCAACTAGAGCTCGACCATACCTTGGTGTGGTACATGTAGGGCGACAATTCAAATGCCAAAGCGCTCGACTACTATCCCTCTTTCGACCAGATCTTCCGAGAACTGTCTCGACAGGCCAAAAACAAATACCAGTACCAACAGTAGCAAATCAAATTGACTTTTTGATCGAGGAGCCACTCACAGACCAAGAAAAAGAGGAAGACTATGAGCTCAACCTCTATATCAGTACATTTGTGTCGGAGGAGACACCGGTCGAACACACCGGTTGACTGCAAATAACCATCAAAGCTTCAACTGTAGAGAGGGTAGAACCCCAGCTCGCAAAACCGTAGCCACAGCAGCAGATAACTCCTCCAACTATGGAAAGTGTCATCCCGACCCAAGAGCCAGGGGTGGAGACAGAGCAAGAAAACCTTGAGTATGCTATTACAAAAGGAATTATTCGAAAATTGTCAAAGGAGATAGTAGTGTCCAGGAAGAAGCTCAAAACACAACAACAACAACAAGGTAAAGGTAAGCACAAGCTTATCCTTGCCGACTCATCAGAATATGAGGAGGAATTGGTAGCCACATCCCTCAACATCATAGAGGATTCCGCAGAAAATAAAGTGCCAGTCGAAACCCAGTTCCAGAGATTTGTTGACACGAGAGCACAAGCAGGTCGACCAAACAAAGCTAAGACTACAACAATGCCTGAAAACGTTGTCAATCTTGTGTCGATGCCTACACCCCCATCACTGACAAAAATAACCAAGGAACAAGTACCGGCACCGCAATCAGTCAACCCCCTTGATTTATGCAAAAGTGCGATGATGGAGGCTGTGAAAGAAAAATTCGATAGAGATAGGGATTTGTAGGCTTTTATTGAGAAACTGCCTGAGTTGTTTACGTCAGCTCAGAAGATCTCTACAAAAGCACCTTTCTTCACAACTGGATGATACCAACCAAGACAAGACACACAATCCAAAATCTTTGCAACCATTACGTCAACTTTCGAGAGAAATCCAGACAAGGAAGCTAAAGTGATTTCATGTCGGTGCTCAACTATTACACCGACCATAACCATACCCCAATCTGACCTACCAGCCACTGCATCGATTGAAGGAGAAATTGTGGATGACATAACCTGACAAATTAACCAAATGTTATCCGATGTAAACTCAACCCCTCGACCCGACAACCCACCACTCACCCATACTTCCCCCAAACCAATCACCCCCAACCATTCACCAACTCCATCACCACCACCACCACCACCCCCCCCTGACTCAGAGAAAGGCCCACCACAACTGACTACATCCAAACAACCAGACATGGTAGTCATCCCACTTCCCCAACCAGAGAAACCATCGGCCTCTATCCCACAAACCAAATATCCCACCTCAACTGTTGTAGGTACACAGGAAGCAAATAAAGAAAAGAATAAGAAGAGGAAGGAGAAATAGAAGAAGGAGCATCATGGAAAGCCTTCAAAGGTCTGAATTAGATTGAAGGATCCAAGCTCCCTGACCGACACAAAGCTAGGACAACTCCTCAAAACCCTAGCAAGTGAAGCAAAGACGAGGAGTGAGCAAAGAAATAAAGAACTCAAGGACAAAAACACACAACAGGTTGAGTTTCTCGACAAATGCAGGAATCTGGCCCAGTTCGTCATATCGATCCCCATAGAGATCGACACAAACAAACCACTTGAAAGGGCATATCGGCTATTTGAGTTCATGGTGTCAACACTCCAAGCTCACATTCAGGAAATAAAGGAGGAACAAAAAGAGGAAACTGCCCTACTCCTAATGGCACAACACACTGCATTTTCTGAAGCCTATAAAGTGTTGCAGGATCATATGGAGGAGTCTATCGTAATTGAAGAAGTACTAAGAGACTGGCCTAATCACTATGGGAAAGTTTATCAATAGACTTGACAGACTCAACAAGGTATTTAGGCATTAGAGAGCAGAAAAACCATTGAAGAAGAACTCAGAATGACAATAGAAGAATAGATAGTGCTTGAAACTGCCAAACTATAGAAACTAGAAAGGGAAGCACATCAGTGGGTGCAACAAGCTCTCCCTAACTTAGAGAAAGTCAACATCATCTTCCTGCAGATGAAACGACTTATCAAGACTGTAGAGGAGAAGGACTAGTTCGTGGGTCTCAACATGAAGAGGATAGCTGAAGTCTCCATTTCAGAGAAGATGTCGATCTTATCAGGCTTGACCACACTCACCATCGACATCCAGAAAATTTTGCAAAGTTGGACAGATTTCCAAAATCACCTCACAGTCATAGCCCCAGCCATTGTAGAATTCTACGTACAGAAAAGATAGACCGTCAGACTTCACAGCCCACTACAATAACTATGGATACCATGAAGAATTTTTGTACCTCCCTGTTTCTTCGAGACGAAGAAACATTTTGTTTGTGGGGGAGATGTAGAAGGAGAAAGTCAACTAAAGTTGACTTGAATGATAGCCAACTTAGCTGATTAACTGACTAAGTCGATGGGCCGACTTAGTCAATCAACCAAATAAGTCGGTCGGCCGACTAAACTAGAGATTTGGTCAGCCACCTAAGTTTGTGTTGGTTCACTAAACCGATAGGTAGTTATTTTGTAACCGTTCTGTAATCATATATATTAGGCTGTTGAGCCAGATGAGAACTCAGTTCAGTTCTCTGTGTTGTATGGACTCATTCGTATAATATAATCTGTTTATTCATCTATTTGTTCTTATCTCTTGTCTCTGTTTTATATATATATGTTTTAGTGTGTATTATTGGTAACCTTATGTGATCTGCGAGATTACAACATTGTGCAACCAGGCAAAGGAAACTTGGATCATCCCATAGTGTATTCTAGTAGGAAGTTATCATTTTTCGAAAGGAATTACACCACGACTGAAAGGGAAGGCCTAGCGATGGTATATGTTCTGCAAAAATTTAGGCATTATTTGTTGGGTGGACACTTTAATATGTTCACTGATCATTCATATTTTCAATACCTAGTAAATAAGCCTGTGTTGGGGGGGAAAATTTGTAGGTGGTTGATTTTGTTCCAAGAATTTGATTTTGAAATAGTAGTAAATCTAGGACGGTTGGATGATGGCCCAGATCATCTGTCACATATTGAGAATGGTGAAGAACCAAATAATATTAACGATGGGCTACCTGATGGCCCCATTGTTTAGTTTTTATCTACTAGCCCCGCCCCTGTAGATATGTCGATTAGCCAGAAGAAGCAGTTGGTCGTCAAAGCTTCCAATTTTTCACTCATTGTAGGACAACTCTATAAACTTGGACTTGATGAGATATTGTGATGATGCATCTTACCACATGAGAAGGGTCCCATTCTAGAGGAAGTGCACACAAGTGTTGCGGGAGGTCACTACAAAGGCCGTGCCACTACCCAAAAGATGTTGTGTCCTAGGATTTGGTGGCCCACGTTGCATAATGATGCCATAGACTATGCTAGGATCTGATGTGTATGCCAACGGGTTGGTAAACCATTGCGAAGAGACGAGATGTCGCTGGTACCGCAGGTGACTTTGCAACCACTTGATAAATGGGTCATCAGCTTTGTGGGTCCTATCAATCTGCCAGGTAAGCGCACTGGCACCCATTATATTATCACTGAAATTGACTACCTAACTCGGTCGGTGAAGGTTGCACTAGTCGTTTATTGTACCACTGTGATAGTAGCACGGTTTATTTTTGATAATGTTGTGATGCACCTTGGGTGTCCTCGAATCCTAATGAGTGACTAAGGTAGTCACTTTGTCAACCAAATGATAAAAGCACTAAATGAGGAGCTTCAAGTACAACATAAGTGAAGTACTCCCTACCATCCATAGGAAAATGGCACTATTGAGACCTTCAACATAATTTTGGAGACAACGTTGACCAAGTTGGTTTATGGGAAACAGGTAGTCATGCTGATGGAGTACATCATTCCCAGCATGTGCATTGCTGCGGCAATGGGCATAGCAGATGTAGAGGAATTAGAAGCACATGTTACACAGCTGATTCAGCTCAACGAGGATCGCTTCATCATAGGATTCCAGCAATAGGTTGTGAAAGATCGAAAAAAGGCATGGCATGATCTCCATATTAAGCACAAACAATTCGCGGTGGGAGATTTGCTGCTGTTATATGACAGTAAGTTTATCAAGCATCCAGGTAAGTTACACATGGACTAGCTAGGTCCCTATATTGTTTAGTCTATTACCTCTAGAGGCGCCGTGTAGTTGCAAGAATTAGATGGTGTCGTGTTACCAAAGCTCATTAATGGGAGTCGCTTGAAGCCCTATAGAATGGGGCCGGTGATGCACACCACCTGAAGCACTAAAAAAAAAAACATTTATGAATTCAACATAAAGAAGTGAGCCTCGGGAGTGAAGCTGCGCAAAGAAGATACAATTGTTGGTAGCAGTTGGTCGACCGTTCGTGACATTTGTCAAGCTACAGGATGGTCAAATTAGGTAATAAATGCAGGTAGTTAAACCAGTTGGATGGCAGTGCTTATTGAAGCGACCCACATTAATGGGTGATCTGACCATTAGTTGCATAAGATCAGCACCGGATTTGGTGTCATTAATACCCGATTTGGAAATAGTGGTGCAATTAGATTTGGTAATGATGGACTTGGAATTAGAAGTGACTATAAAACACCATGTAGGATGCATTGGTTGGCATTATTCAGTTGTGAGAACTGAAGTAGAACGTGAATTGGGTGCAGAGTATTGAGCTTAGTGTATAGTTTATGTTGTTGAGTGTATCTTCTGGTTTTGTAGGGTAAGGGATGATGAGTGGCCTTGATGCCATTGAAATTTCTAGTCATCACGAGTCCCTTGCTTGGCCCACGGCTGTAGAAGAGGAAGTTATGAGTATGCTAGTGAATTTGTCATCCATTCCAAAGAGGAAAGACCAAGCTCAGAGACCCAGTCTGACACCTCCTGAGAAGCACAAAACTTGCACATTTGTGTGAATGTGAGGAGAAGGAACTACCTAGATGGGGCCTTCGAGCTTAGGAGCGGTTGATTCCATGGTGCCCTTGAGTGTCTCGGTGAATGATATTTTGGGATACGTTGCTCCCACGAATCCAGGCATGAAGTACCCAGAAGTACCCACCCATGTTTCCACCACTGCTAGAAGGGATGACATGCTCCGTAGATATCATCCTTGTGTTGATCAGGCTCAAGTTCGACGACCATGACTTGCTTTTTCTTAAAGATGTCCAGGATGAGCCTTACGAGTCTATTATGACAGTATTGAGTGGCCCCATTCAGTGAATTCTAAATCCATGGGCCAGTGGCTTAGAGAAATCTAAATTGCTAGGGCTCATCAATATGCCCCACTTTGGTCATTTGAACGAAGCACATGCATGTGTAAAGAAACTGTTGGCATGCTTCCATGGAGGGATTCTTTGGCTGACTACGTTAATCCCTATTACTGTCAACTTGATCGCCAATATTACTAGGTTTCCTAAGGCTGGGGAGGACCCATCACAATATATTCATGGATGAGATACGGATGGTCGTGCCTATTGGGTTACAATGGGATGGTCATGCCTATCGCATCGACAGTATCAACTCATAGATGGTGCGAATTGGTGCCAGAATTATAGCTAGCAAAGTTGCTCATGGAAATCAAGCAGTGTAATGCAATTCAGGAGTTGTCGACTTTGCTCAAAAATGTGCGGAGGGAGTTCAGATGAATTGGTCATTATTTTTTTTAAATCAGTCGCTCGAAGATGCGCTCGCTGCTCAGAGCAGGCACCCCTTTTCTTATAGTTGGATTTTGATTCTCATACCCTTGGTTGCTTGGATGGAGCTAGAGGAATACCAACCAATGACAGTTGAGGCAGCAAAGGTTTGTCGCGGTGCCCACTATCAAAACTTGTGGTGGGTCAAAGAACCCAGTCGCCAAACAGATTGTGTGATTCATTTTTGGATCTATTGGGAGGCACTGCAGGCAGTTAGAGTAGCTATTCCATGAGTCTCTACCTACACTGTGTCCAAGTATCAGAGGATCATTCAGTTTTCTATTGGACCCCACTCCTTTCAAATTCAGGATCAATGGGATCTCGACAAGCAATGGCTTCCATTTCCTTACAATATTACCACGAAATATTTGGATGCGATTGTGCAAGAATGGTTGGGCGACTAGTGCAGCCCAGTGAGCCAAGAGCAGTTAGATAAGGAGATACCCCTAGAAGCCCTTGAAGACCCTGTCCCATCGAAACTAAGTGCCCATGACTCTAACAATGAGTCATCCATGGACCTTGAAGATGTAGCACAATGGATGTAGGAGGAGACTCACAACAAATGGCAATAAGAGTACGAGGCTGGAAGCGGTACTAAATCTAGACTAGAAGATCAATTACAGTGGCTTATCAAGGCCTTCATGGATTCATCTTCAGCTACGACTACGAAAATCCATGAATCAAGCAAGGAAAAACTTGTTACAGTAAGAACTAAGATAGAATCCAATTTTTATATTGTTTCAAAGCAACCATCGGCCCAACTTCTATTGCAGAATAGCCTATGAATCAGCACTGAGCCCTAGGTTCGGAATGTGCAAGTTCCCTCGACTGCGATCGACGCGGGAAATGTAGAAGGTTCTCAGTAGTTGCACCAAATCAAGAGCGTCACTTTGGACCTGAACAAGCTGTCCACTATAGAATTGGTTGAGTTGTAGCAAGGCACCCCACTGGAGTTGGCGGCATGACAACATGCATTGACGGTGGGTTATGTTGAAGCCTGGGCTTCTGCTGTGCAGTTGACGAAGGATGACGTAGAGATGCACCAGGTCTATGTGTATTTGGTTGAAGAAAAATTGCAAGAAATCAACACACTCAAGGCAACATAAGCTGAGATGCAATGGAAGACTGCTACGGAGATTATGGATCTCAAGAAGGCACAAGATCACCTAATTGTGGAGCAAGCGCAGCTGTGTGCACGATATAGTGAATTGGAGCAGGTTATCTATGTGGCCTGTCAGAACATGGTTGATGCCACCACCGAGCTCACCCTGGAAATCGAGAAGGCCTAGCGATTGGGGCAGACCTCAGTTAAATTTCAGGACCATAACTTGCTACTTTAGGCTCAAGCACAACCCACTACCCCGCCAGAGCAGGTTGTGGAGCATAAGGCCTCCCTTGAGGAAATTTCTACTTAATTTGGACACATGGAGTAAGAGGCCAAAGCTATTATGGAGGAAACTATGTAGTTCTAGTAGAGCATTGTTCAATATGAGAAGATGAACCAACTCATTGTGCAGGTGTAGGAAGTAGAGGTTCAATTGAAAACTTTGAAGTCAGTGCTTAAGGCAATGCCGTTGATGGTACAAATCACCTGGGATGCTGAACTAAAGGATCTCCAACAGCGCACTGCCCATGCCCAAGAGCACCAACAAAAGCATCATGAGCAGCTTAATGAATTCAAAGATCTTGGTGGTCAATTGATTGTTAAAGCTATCACCACACTTTAGGCTGTTCAGGACAGTCAGAAAATGGTTGAAAACAAGGCTACTAAGGAGTATCCAGTCCAATAAATGATGAGTAATTGTCAGAATACCATTGCTAAAGTGAATCTCCAAGTTTGGGATATTGTCTAGCAATTTACCAATTTTAAGGATAATATTGTCACATACACCTTGTCAACTTGACGTGGCTCAAGGACGAGCCACAAAACTGTGTTGGGGGCTTGTTGACAAGGGGTTGGGGGAGTGAGTTATGCAGCAGCTACGTAAGCTCACACAATACCACGCAAGGGCTATTTAGTGTGATGAGCAGAGAAGTAACCACTTTTTGAATATTTTATGTATATGTGGGCCCAATTTTGTTGTAATAGGTCAGTATTAGTTAGAAATTAGTTAATAGTGGACCCTTGAATTGAGGGCATAAGCCTATTTATAGATCCATTTTTGTAACGATAAACAGAGATGATTTTGGCATTACATCTGGTGCATACTGAGCTGGAGATTGTTCTGTCTTGACTGCAATTTTATCTGGGTTTCTTTTGATGCACTCTCCAGTTTTGGAGAAGGATTGTGTAATGTGGTATATTTTGCACGGGATTAATATAAAATGTGTTGAGTATTGTTCAATCCCTATCTATTGTTTGTTATGATGCAGCAATACTGCTTTTTGTTATAATAATGCAATGTGATTTATGTAGATCTGTTATGATGCTATGATTCTGCTTTTGATACAATGATGCGAGTTAGTTTCTCATTGATATGTTAATGTGATCTGTTAAATCTCTATGACTGTTGAATGTGGTATGACATTTCATGATTAATGTTGTGATAAGATAGGGTGATCACATAAGTTATGGTTCTTCCCAGTCGGATCTCCATGTCCTCCTTCCCCACTGTCGAAAAATTAGTTCTGACAGCTCTCCCTTGAATGCCTCGAGTGAGACCTCATCTGCTTCACAGACATTATTAGGTAGGGTAAAAAATGTTCATGCCGGTTCTTAGGGAGATCGCACTGTAGGATGTCGACAGAGTTGAAACCCTTGTCAACGAGGCTTTGTTGGTGGGTTGCACCAACAATATCAAATCCATAGAATTTTGTTGTACCTACAAAACAATTAAAATTTGAATCAAATTACATCAAACACTCTCCACTTTGACATGCACACTTTCTCTAGGTGCTTCACACTTAGATAGACTTCTCTGGACATAATCCATAGGGAGTAAGGAAATAATTCCAGTATTTATGTGGAACCCAATTGCTTCTGGTGCATCAATGGAAGGTTTCTAGGTTAATTATGTTGGACTTGATACCATGTAAAATTGAATGAGGAATAGGATCATTAGGCCTGCATAATTCAAATGGAGAATTGAAGAAGAGAGAGAAGCAATTGATAAACTCATATCAATAATACATGGAAAATAAACACTCATGAGACCAATAATTGGAATAAATGATATTCATCCATGAATCAGTATTAATCCTCATATTTAGTAAATAATATGTAATAAAATTGTTAAACATATAGGAGAATTCAAATTCCTAAAGAGAAAGTTGAATTGACCAACCTGGACTGACTCAGAAGCTAACTCAGTGTGGGAAAATCACCACTATAAATAACTAGTACAACTCCGAATCACTAAAATAGTTCACAACAAATTAACTGAAGAGGGTAGGTGACTAAATCCATACTACCTCCCTTAAATCATTCAAAATTGTTCTAGAGAGACTGAGAGTGAACTAACTGATGGGAATCAAATCATAAATTTACATAATTGAATACCTAGTAGAGTCAACTATTGGACACCATTGGTGGCACTCCGACTGGGTTCCTAAATTATAGGGATTTGTCCATGGAGCACCAAAATTCATGGAGACATGCCTAGTAAGTGGTAGATGTCCCCTAGATATGTCCCCCATGCACTAGTGAAGTGATGATGACCTCCTAATCTAGGAAATTGTTAAATAGACTATGTTATCAAAGAAATTGGTCAAAGGTAGAATTAATAATCCTAACATAAGAAACTAGAAATCTAGATGAAAATGGAGGCATAAAGGCCATGGATTCTCAATAAATGAGATCTTATACAAATGACATGATTCAAGAGGTCATTTCCTTTCATCTTCCTATCCCTACTCTTTGAAAAATATTAGGAATATTTAGAAACTTTCAAATTATTGCATGTATTTATGTCGATTAGGACTCACACCCCTATAGTAAAGGATAGATAATGTTGTATATACATCCCTACGGTGATCTCTACTAACACACATCCAATCCATACATAAGTTACAACCACTAGTGCACCACATTGAATTAAGAAATACTACTTAAACAATTAAAATAGCTTCTACTTGAATTACTTACTAATCGTTCAATGCACTGGAGCATGTAGGGTAATTATGTGTTTTGATGACAAAGAAACTGTGGGGTCTTTCTAGAGAATATAATATGTGTGTACTTCTTATGACTTGTTGATATGACCAACATGGGATAACTGTATTTGGTGGTAGCTGAGCAAACTATTATGGTGTTTCTACTAAAAAAAAGTGGTTTGCTAAATATAGAGGAGTCCCTTATTGCTGGTATAATCGATAATATAATGCAATAACTTTGAAATTTTACATAAGATTTAAAAAAAACTGTGACTTGAATTCTTTGTTGACGTATTGTCATTGTTAACATAAAAATCCAATTAGTGCAGACATAAATGGTTTCCCTAGTGTAAATGGTTTAGATATAGAACAAAACAAATACAACTATGCAACCTTTCCTTGGATGATCAAACTAATTTAATGCAAAGATTTTATACCTTTCTTGAATATGATCCTTTCCTCTGGAATTCTTTTATGATCCAAATATGAAGCAGATACACCTAAAAAAGATGAAAAGGACAATATACAAGAATAAAAGAAACAAGATAATATAACAAATCTATGCTAATGATCAAGGAGAAAAACAATAAACAACATGAATAACAATACACATACACATTATTTATGGGAAAGGAAAAACATATTTGTATTAAAATGCAAATGAGGGAAGAATTAAAAACTAATTCTTGATGTTGGTCCTTCTTCCTACAAGACTTTCACTCTCAAACTCTACAATCCTTTCACTCTCAAAATCCAACCTCTTTGCCTCTTAATCCTAGAATATTATCAACAACATAGAGGAAATTTTTTTATCCTCCCTTATCCATGAAGGTAAGCTTTCTTTTATAGGCCAAAATAAGATCAAATGGGTTGATATTTTGTTGGAGGAAGGTGAGGGATAATCCATATGGGTTATGGACTTGAATTCCACCTAATCTGATCAGTTGGGATAAGAATACACAAGGGATTTCTTTTGGGAGGCTCTCGAAAACATCTCATTTTTTCTTTTTACTAAGCACCAACGCTCTTTGGATACTAACAACAGGTTTCAAGGATGGTAGATTCTCCTTGCTCAAAGTAAATGAGTGTCACCAGAGCCTTTTTTTCACTAGAAACTAGTGTCATATTTGGATGATGCCTTATTTCAAGAGGTGGGTGCATCAGAGATCTTCGAAATGAACTTCTAACAAGGAAAAAATAATCCAAAATGTATTTTGGAATATGATATTCAGGGATATAGGCAACGTGACAATATTTTGGCGTAATAGAATGCCCCCCAAAGTATGAATCTAGAGGGATGCGATAGCACATTAACTACATTTTTAGATTCAATTTGGAAGTAGAGGAAAACGACTATCGAGTGAAATATTTTTACAACACTAGATATTATTTTATGTTAAAACATGGTTGGAAACCAATACATTAAAGAACCATGTATAAATGACCAAATCATGGCTACCAACATAGAATGTAGATCCATGATGAAGAAGACTCAAATTTAGAAATAGCTAATAGACATACATTGTAGGTCTATGTCATCATGTCTCAAAATTGTGAATTGTTGCTACCGCAACTACTTCCCCAAAACTTGTTGCATTTTGGGGCCCATCCTTACTTTTTTATTTTTGAAAGAACTATTTCCCTTATTTCCCAACTCAGTTAGGTCCTCCTAGAATACTTGGTCTTCCCTAGAAACTTGAGAAGAAGTTTTTTTCCTAAGCTTGAAGTGTGATTCTAGTAAAAGGTTGTTTAGGCGTGACCAAGAAATAGGCCTATTGAAGAAAATCTATTCTAATTTACATATCAACCAATATGAATCACTCCGATAAAGATCTAATTACCAAGAGAAGGAGGGAGTAGAAGTGCAGAGACAAAAAAGATAAGTTTTCTTATGGAAACAGTTACAAATATGACTTCCGCATTCTGTGGTTGGAAAACCTGACTTCTGACTTCCACTTTCCGAAGTACGGAAGCTGCCATGTGGAGGAAGAAAGATATAGTTTAAACCTAATGAAGGATTGATGTTCCTACTTTTTATTTCTTCTTTCCTAAGTATGGAAGAAGAAGTGTGGAGGAGGAAAGGTGGAGGAGGAAAGATAGAGTTTAAACCTTGAAAAAATTTAACGTTCCAACTTCTGACTTCCACTTTCTGAAGTGTGAAGGTAGAAAGGAGGAGGAAAAAAGATGTAGGTTTTGGTAATGAAATTTAGAGTCCCAACTTCTGACTTCTATATTTTCAATATCCAACAGTTCAGAAGGATGCCACTCAGATGAACGATCTAGGGAAAAAGTGGAGGTGGAAGTGAGAAGGCTGAAAGGAGGAATTGGAAACTTAAGGTTTAAACCTCGTGAAAGTTGGAAAATTTGGCTTCCAAATTTCTCATTCTAAAGTGTGGAGGTGGAAAGATAGAGTTTAAAACTCATGAAATATTGATGATCTGTCTTTTGACTTCTGCTTTCTGAAGTGCAGAAGTGAAAAATCCAAAGTTTGAATCTCGTGAAAGTTTGATGATTCAACTTCTGAATTCTACTTTCCGAAGTGCAGAGGAAAAAAATAGTTGTCAAGAATGCAAGATGTAACGGTCCAAATCAGGCTCGATCCATCTTTTGGGTGATCTAAACCGTCCAATATCTGTTTTGATTTTTTACTATGAACCATTGAGGATACTATGATTTTTTTTGTTTCTAGTTCAAATGTATCTCTCATTATGTTTCTTTGTATATTGAAGGTACTATGGTTCACCGACCTAGGATGGGCGCTTGCAAAATAGGCTAAAGGCTACATCAGTGGATGATTGAGATGAAGATATAGCCTTGATCGACGAGTGTAATAGATTTATATCTGTGAAGGTGTGAAAATGAAGAAAACCATTGCAGGATGACTGGAGAGGGTCTAGCTATCAATTTCAGTAAGAAATGATCAATACATGCAGTTAAATTTCCTAAACTGATCCACCATGTGCGTTCTGGCATTTTTCTCGATTTGCTTTTGTGATCATGGAAAATCTACCAGATCAGGTTTTGTTAGGATTTATATAACTGAATTTGGATTTGCTTTGAGGTTAGTCTCAAGAGCCCATAAAAATATAAATAAGAGGTGTAGAGCACCGGATAAGGACCTTTTCCTGGTGATAGAATTATGTACTATTGTTGTAAAAGAGCTACCTCTTTTCTAATAAGAAAGATCATTTTGCTGGAACAAAGGGCCTGCATAGAGATCTAGTTGTAGTGTGTGCTATGGATAATGTATAATTATTTCTTCTTGCTTCTGCACATCATACAGAGAGATTGTTCTAACTTTCTGGAGCTACTTCCTTGGTCATGAATGTCTTCTATCTGTATAAATGTCTGTGTATGACATGGTAATTAATGGTTTAATCAAATTATATCTATCTCTGGTATTCTTTCTATTGTGAATGTGATTACTGTGTTGTTGTGGCTATCTGTTAGACCTTTATGAGCATTTATAGTATTTTACTCTGAACTCCAAATTTTCTCCCTTAAAGGGGATAGAATATTTTAGTTTTAGATCTATATTATACCTGCATTTATCTTATGCACATGCATATCATTATTTTAAAAAAATATTATAAACCGTGGACTGGCTCGTAATGAGTAAAAGATTAAATAGGTTAATCTATGGTACCCATAACCGTGAACCGGACAGAATCCCCACTCCAAACAGTGTCTGATCTAATCGGGATCATTCACTAGGGAGAATCCCTACTCCTTGGCACCTGGTATTTTTCCAGGCATCAACAAAAGGTCTTAGATGACTTACACACGTCAAGACACTTAGATTTGTGAGGAAGTACCATTGCAATGCTACCAACATAAACACTTGTTATTATTTTTCTTCCTCCACATGTGCTTAAGGATGTTGCTTTATGACAAAATTAGCCAGACAATATAGGATGTTTCCAACTTCTATCTTGAATTCTTCATTGTTCTTCTTTTTTTATTCAAACTTCTATACAAGGCCACAAGCTTATCAAATATGGAAACTACATTTCCCTCAAATTTTTCTTGTCTAATGAAAATTTGTGTTTATTTGTCCCTCAAACACTTTCTAATTTCAAACAATACTATATACAATTTCTTAACTATAATTTGATATTTATTTGTGGTCCACAATTTTTTCTGGGAGAAACTGGGGGGTGCTCCTACTACGTAATGAATGATATGAACAATTTCCTTGATTCAAAGGGTCCTTATTTATGGGATTATGTTGCATTTGTTCTCATAGTTATATGCCTAACTCTTCTTCTTGAGCATTGTCCCTGGGTAAAATTTAAATGAGTTTTGGTTCTAATATGAAAAACATGGTGACAATGTGAACAGGGTTGCGATAGAGGGGATTGAAATGGTCGTCTCTGACAAATTTGGTATTTTGGGGGGGAGGAAGTAATTGTGTTGATAAATTCTAATTTAAAATTTGGTGATTTAGTTAGAATATTTGTCCACTTTTGAATAATGGGAATGGGATGTAATTGTGGCCAATAAAGCCTACAAAAATGTAAAGGGTTGGGATTTTGAGGGGTTCAGTTCAGTTCAGTTCTCTTGAGCTCAATGAGTTGAGTTTTGTGTTGTATTTGGTTGAATTCTGTATTGAGAAGAATAGTTGTTGATGTGAGGAATGGTTTGTAATGTTATAATACATTTTTAATTCTATGAAAGAGATGAATACGAGTCTAGGAATTATTATTTATCTGCAATCTATTTCCATGGATTGAAGGTAATAGATATTGTGGAGATATGTGTGCAAGATGTGTGCATTGACCAAACTATTCAATATCCATCTCTTCCTAATTAAAGAACACTCAGTGTGGTTTTTCATGTACGGGTTTCCACATTAAACCACCTATATCGAATGGTGCATGGTAATTGTGTGAATTCTTTATTTTGTGTATTGATTCAACTTATGATAACATGCTAACTTATGAATAAGTAATTGAAGTGGCAAGGTTTAATAGATATTATGGATATGTTTTCAGTCTATTCATTGTTTGTAACCATATCTTTATAAGTGTGTGTGATGACCTATATGTCAATTATTAGCATAATAATCTCCCCTTTACCACTGCAGAATCTTGATTCCTGTAGCTCCTGTAGGTACGTCAAGTGAAAATTCACTTGTGTCATAGTTCTTGTTGATGAGGTTCAACACTGTGGGGCTGGTACGTTTGTGTTTTTATGGTAAGATCAGACATTGAACTTGTGAGAGCAGAAGAAAATAAAACAAATGGTTCCATTGCTGAAACCAAGATCATTTTGAAGGGGACATGTTTTGGAACCCAACAAATCTTGATATTTAGGATTGGATAAAATAGGAGGCTTAGGAATTTCCATAAGAATAAAATAAAGCATCATGATTGACTACAGTGGGATGGTTATAAATGTATGTTTAGTTAAATATCCATAGTATTTTCTTCAGTAAATTCCCTGTTATATTGTATGAATAGATGGAAAGATTAACACTCCATAAGAAATATTTCTGAGGAGGTGAACCTAGGGGTTTCATGCCTCAACTGATTGGACAAGTGGAGAGTTTTAATAATACCATCTCTAGGACTATTGATTTCTAGGTCAATATAATATTAGAAGGATATATTACTGATATCGTTGTGGATAATTTTAAGTCGTATAGTGAGACTGAGAGAGAATTTTTCTAAGGTCCCAGAGGTAGATACCCGAAGTCGTCAAAACTATGGATTAAAATGTTTGTGTGTGAAAAAGGGAGTCTTCTTACATAGTCTAATGAGTGAAATCATTGTGCACAGAGAACATGGGTTGTTTCAAGAAGAAGGTCTGTATGAGAGTGGAATAGTGAGTTGAAATGTTCAAAGATGATAGTGAGACTTATGAAGAGGGTATCTGCGTAAGGAGTGGAAGAATATTTCGATCAAATAAAAGGAGAAGGACTACGACAAGAGCGTTGTAGTGCAACTGGAAGAGGGAAATACTAATTGGTTCCACAACTTAATGAGGAGTCTGGAAAAGAGGACAATGAGTATTGGATTGTTTATGAAGATGAGGAAGAGGTGACACATCCATACTAGATCCAATACTTTGACATACCTACTACTCTTTGTACATCTCTGGTATCAGAGGTGATACTTAAAAGTGTATCAAAGTGTTTATTATCGAATATGAGTATTAGAAATAGTCATGATAGTAGTCATAAGGTTCCTATTAGTTGTCCATGTAATTCTAATTCTTCAATACCCAAAAGGAATAAAATGGATAGGGATGCCTTGAAGTTACCTATATTTAATTGAAATGGGTTAGAAGACCTTAAGCAACACTGCTTTTTGTGTGAAGTTGTTTGGACTATGCGGCAGGTCTAGGATGGGGTAGTAAATATTGATTAGATGATGATGACTTTTAGGGGTCATGCTCTAGATTTGTATATGAAATTATTTTTTGTTCCTATAAGAATCCATTAGAAGTATTTAGATCAGATTTGAACTGGGTTAGTAGAAAAATTCAAGAAACCTAAATCTGATTCACAGTGTATTACAAAATTGAAGGATATTAAGTAGTCACCAGGTGAAACTATCTGGGATTTCAACCACATATTGAAGACCATGATGGAAAAGGTGATTTTTCAAATGTTCGATGTTCAACATAAAGAGTGGATTATTTTCGTGCTATTACCTCACATTCATGTTCCCCTAATATAACAAAATATCTTGTCCTAGATAGAATCTTTTGAAATTGCAATGAGAATGGCATAGATTTAGTTTCAATTGGCCAATCTCTCACTGCAAATCCAAGATATAAAAAAGGGGAAGGATATTCATGAATATGTATAGTGTATAAGGTTTAAAATCGAAGGACATTATTAGAATTCATGTCCAACCTTTTTGAACTACCTTTCCTCAGCTGCTCCAAATCCATTATGTTCACCAAGGATGCCATGGTGTAGAATCTGCCAAACCAGGGGACACCGTTCAGAAGGTAGTAAGTCCACCCGCCAAAATTTATTGTAAATTTTTTCGATCTGTGGGCGACAATGAAAAGGATTGCAAGTAATATATCCGTTGATGTAGGAAAATGCAATGGATACCTATTTAATGAAGTATGATGAGAAAATTCAAGCTAAGATATCATATGTGTAGTTCCCTCACCCCAGGGGGAAACAATTTTATATCTGGAGAAAGAGGAGGAGGATTTAGTGGATGAAGAGGACAGGTAATATTCTATAATTGTGGAAAAATAAGAAACTATGTTGGAGATTGTATAAATCCTACATCAACATGTTCATATTGTAAAGCATTGGATCATATCATGGAGGAATGTCCACAACTTATTGCTAAATAGAAAGCAAAGGTTTATGGAAATCATAACCGTCCCCCGAATGCAAATCAGAATGTTAAGAATATTTTAGCGGAGCCTTGAAATAAACTATTAACTATCATTGTGTTAATAAGGAAGGGTACTAAAACTGGAGATGATAAAGAATAACTATGGAAGAATATGATAATATGACCTGCAACACACAAGAAAGTTCCATTTAAGGCACAGAAAGAGAAAGGGGTATTATTTGATTCACAAAATGAGCTTATGGATATTAAATGTACCTTGACATATAATTTTCTTCTAGTATTCGATGAAGTTTCAGTCATTGACATTCCTTCAATCTTTGATCGTCAATTCCAAAGAAGTCGACAAAACAAGTAAGCATTCTGAAGAATTTTTTGAAAATTTTATTAGCGCTTGTTAAAAATGAAGATGCTCTAGAAGTGGTATCAAATAGAACATAAGAAAATGAGAGAGATAATAAATGAGAAAATAATTCCAATCATATTCATAAAATATACACAACAGGTCGAGAACTATACATGAATGTGCAAATATGCGATTATGATATGATTTTATTATTTTTCGACTTAGGGTAAGATGTTAGTAATTTGACAAAGAAGAAATGGGAGAGAATGGGGAATCCCAATTTAGTATGTTCACCTATTAATTTGATATTAGATAACCAGTTGGAGGTTCTTCTCGTCGATCGATTACCACAAGTTCCTATCAAGGTGGAAGGGCTCCAAACCTATGCAAATTTTGAGGTAATAGAGATTGTTGATGATACAAACCCCTATCCATAACTCATGGGGATTTATTGGGATAATGATAACCAGAATATCATTGAATTTAAAAAGAGGATCCAATAATTTCAATACTCAGAGAGGCGGATAGTTGCTCCAATCCACCCTTTTGGAAGGCCAGTGCTATTTTAAACCAATAAGAGGCAAGTATCATGAAGGGAATTTCGATACTATTTACAATACATATTCTACGATGGATTATTATATAAATTCTACAGCCAATGGTAAATTAAGTTGTTAAATTATTATTTTTTGGTCATCAGAAACAGGGGAAGCATTGGAAAATTGGTTGAACCAATTGCATGAAGTATCGATGAGAAAATGCATAATATTCCTACATACGAAAGATTTCCTAAATTGAAAACATTTTTGTAAGAATGTAAATATAAGGTATTGGACCCAAAGAAACTACTAGCTCTTTATGTGGCCCTTAAAGCTACGCTAGGAAGATGGTGGGTTCCTCATAAACAACCCATTTTGGAATGGCCATAGTGTCAAAGGCTGTTAGAAATCTATTTTGGTGACAATATACCTTATGTTGTAATAAGTATACTAGGCTGAAGAGTCCCATCAACCATATTGAAAATTTTTGTGTGACGTGAAGATAAGTGCCTAGGAAGGAATGGGTACATGTTTTCATACATACTTTGGATAAGATACTAAGAAATTGGTATATGTTGGTTGAACTACGATGAGGAACAATATATTAGGATGAGTTGGATAATGGATTCAAACACACTTTTATCTTTACGGATGAAATTCTACCGATTGATGTTTCCTTACAAGTTATTAAATCCAATATCTTTTAGCAATTTTATGCTCTAGCTTCAATTTTACCACAATCGAATGTGAAAATTCAAAGTATCATGGAATGTTACAATATATTTTGGGAACTTGAAGGTTATGATACATAAGACATTCAAATCCTTGAATCTAAATGTAGCAACAATGTAAGGAACCAGGTCTATCATCTGATTTTTTTTTAATCCAATAAAAGTAAAGAAAGTGAACATCGGGTCTCTTGAGAATCCAAAATTTTCAATTATTGGGGATTAATTGGATGATGAGACTATTGGGAAAATCATTGATTTATTACATGAATTCCAAAACTTGTTCCCAATGAATTTTACAGAAATGAAAGGAATTGATGGGGACTTGGGTGAGATGAAAATTCACTCAAAATCAGAAGCAAATCCTTTGAAGAAGCGATCCTATAGATTGAACCCTAGATACAAAGAGAATATTAAGGAAGAATTAGACAGAATGTTGGATGTAGAGATTATTGAACTTGTCTAAGAATTAGAGTGGATCATCCCAATGGTTGTACATGATAACAAAACCAGTGAAGTTTGTAATTGTGTCAACTTGAGGAAATTAAATGATGCTTTCTTCCATGATATGTTTCCTACACCTTTTGCATATCAGGTATTGGAAAGTGTAGGATGAAAAGAATTCTATTAATTTACTGATGCATTCTTTGAGTATAATCAAATCAAGGACGCAAAACATGATCAACGTAATATCCCCTTCACGACAAAGTGGGGTTGTTTCCAGTACATGCTAATGCCATTTGGACATAAGAATGTGTAACATCCCTCATTTTTCATAAGTAAAAAAATTTATTTATTGCACGTAACATTAGAGGTTCCTAGAAAACATTTAGAGAGATGTTTTAATTTGTCATGCGTTACTGGTGTCATGTACCTTAGTTGTTACTAGATTTTTTTATTTGGTTATCTGTTGACATGACACTAGATTGTGACATAATAAAAGTGTATATGTTGAAAATGTTGTTGTAAGACAGTTTGCCATCTCCTTCTGTTTCAATTTACTCTTGAGCTGCACAAGGGATAAATCATGATCTTACTTAGTCGTTATGACTAATGCATACATTTTTTCGTTTACTTATGTGCAGGTGGGTGAGGTCACTCTGACATATCACTATTAAACACAATTCCATAAAATACAAGGAGGTAAGTTTTAGGTTTGGACAAGGATCCAAACCTTAAACTAGTTTCTATGTTCCTATTGCAAATCAAATAGTAACCATTTTAATCAAAAAAAGGTTATATCTTAAGTGTACTAATAGTTAAACATTAATATCGCAAGATGAAAATATAACACCAACAATTACATTACATTGTGAAATAAACTATCATATTACATTATTTCTCACCATGTAAGTTATGCTGAACAAATTGGCTTGAAATTGATGTGATGGCTTGCTAGTTAGTCTTAACTTTGATATTGACTTTATACCAACTAAGGACAAGAGGAATACTTACTTTTAATACAAACCATGTGTTGTTGATATATCCTCCAACTTTCAGTAAAAAAGGTGATGTGAAACCCTAAGGGTTTTCAATGCACGTTGAAGAATGAGCCAAACAAATAGATGGGGTTTTGGTGTAGTGATAGTTGTTCTTTCCCAGAATTTACTTGGCTCCTACATGATTTTATCTACCTTTCCTCCATAATGAATAGTGATGATGGAGGCATCATCCTTATCCCTCTACAACTTAACACTTTGTTTTAGATTTCGTTGATTTGCATGGAATTGATTATTAATCCGTCACATTAATCTAGGGACTAAAACACAATCTCATAAGAGATTTCAGACAATTAAGCATGGAAATGACATAATGGTAGCGCACTAGGAGTATCAACCCTATATAATCAATAAAGAATGAGTAGTACAATACAATGATCATGAAAGGTGCATGAATGCTAAGAAAATTTGAATTCCCAAGGAGGTCATTTGAATTGAATGAATGGGTGTAGCTTAACTGAATGTCAGCCACATTAAACACACCTAGTTAACCCATTGATCAAGACATGATTGACTCAACTGAGACATAACTATATCAGAGTGCAATGGACGACTGAGTCTAACTAAAAGTAGTTGAGACACATGTCACTCCATGCCAATCAAAAAGTGGTAGTGCATCATTAACTCCAATGAACCTCGATGATGTTTACTGAATTCAAACTGGCCATCAGAAGTGGTTGGAGGAGCACTAGTTGTCTCCAGTTCAAACATAATAATAAAAATAATAAATATAATGAATGGAGGCACCTTCAAAACTCAGGTTAACTGATTGTGACAATCAGTTAGCAATTAGGTGCATTTATGACACTCAGATCACCCCAGAATGGCTCCTCAATTGAAGGAGAAAGCCCAGTTAGCCTCCCTGCTTGAAGGAGGAATCCCAGTTAACCTGCCTGATTGAAGGTGAAGGCTTATTTAACCTCCTTGATTTAAGGTAGGCGTGGGTTTTCTCATGTTGATGTCATGGTGTGCTCATCTGATGCCGATTAAGTCAACTAAACTTATGATAGTGGTTTAACAAGGCCAAATTGACCAAATTAAGTGTGCATGTTCGGTAAATGACTCCAACACCCCCCCTTAAGCTATACTAAAGAGGAGTAAAAAATAAAGTCCATGAATTTATAGGGCCCCGGAAACAAAGGCCATAGGTCACCCTATACAATAATATAACTCAAACAATGCTAAAAAATAAATCTAAGTGAGGAAAGAGGGAAAACCCAGTGGGAAATCCCCCCCTCAAGTTGAACGCTGAAAGTAGTCAAATCACCCTGATGAAATCACCCCCAACAATGAACGGAGGTAAGTAAACTTATTTTCTTTAAATCTCTTGGTGAATATGTCTGCAATTTGCTCATCAGTAGGGAAGTATTGCAAAATGATGGTCCTGTCATGCACTAATTCCCTGATATAGTTCATGTGCATCTCTACATGCTTGGTCCTCTTCCTAGTATATGGATCTGTCGATATATTAATAGCACTTTGATTGTCACAAATATGACAGCAGAAAAAGTACTACCAAGATCAAAGTTTGAAAGAATTCCTACAACCAAACATCTTGGATGCAAGCATTCACCGCTCCTCAGTACTCAGCCTCTGTTGAAGACAATGCTACAGAGGCCTGATTTTTCATATAGAAACAAATGGGGTCACAACCAAACATGAATACATATCTATAAGTAGACTTATAATCAATAGAATCACCTAGCCAATCGGAATCTATGTAACCAACTAGTTCTAGCTCGTAGTCTGCAGCATAGTGAATGTCGTAGGTCTTGGTTCCCTGAATATACTAGAGGATACTCTTGGATTCCTTCCAATGAATATCATGAGGTTGTTGCATGTATATTGACACAAAATTCACAACATAACATATATCCAACCAAGAATGAGTCAAGTAAACCAAGCTACCAATCAGTTGTCGATAAATAGTGTAGTCCATGGGAGGTGTGCTTTTTCCTTCTTCAAGGCTGATGCCTAAAAGGAAAAGGAATGGAGAAGCATTAAATTAATCCATGTTAAATTTAACTAATAGGTTTGATATGTATTTGTACTGAGTGATCGATATCCAATCAATATTTTTCTCAATTTCGAGCCCCAAATCGTTCATTTCAAATGCATTGTGGAGGGCAATTTTGATGACTGAAATGGAAGAAACTGTGCTACCTGTAATAAATAAGTCATCAAAATATAAAACAATAATAATCACATGACCATCAGACTGCTGTATATAGACATTCGTATATGATTTACACCTTTGGAAGTTTTGCGAGAGAAGGAAGACATCCATCTTGGAATACCACTCTCTTGGGGACTGTTTTAACCCGTATAGTGACTTATTTAGTTTGCAAACCAAAGATGAATCAGAAATGTATCCCTTGGGATGATTCATGTATATCTCCTCATTAATATCTCCATGTATAAATGCATACTTAACATCCATATGATGCACTCCCTAGTGCTTAGATGCATAAATTTCCAAAACTAGGCGGATGGAGTCCATTTTTTGCAACCGGTACAAAAGTCTCATGGTAGTCCCCACCTTGGACCTGGGAGAAAAATTTTAATACCAGAATTGCACTATATTTGCATTTTTTTCTATTATCATCAACCTTAGTCTGAAACACCCACTTGAATTGAACCAATTTCCTCCCCGGAGGAAGAGAAACTAGCTCCTAAGTAGTGTTTTTCTGAAGAGAGTTCATCTCTTCGTCCATGACAACTTGCCATCTCAGATCCTTCTGATCATGGTAGTAAGAATTAGGATCTGAAATTATCATTAAATAACCATATTTGGACATCAAATAATCAGTAGAATATATCGCAATACATGCTCTTTTGAAATCGGACCGGGTTCTTCTTGGATCACCCGGATTTCCAATGTTTTCACCTATGGAGGAGAGTGTCTGTCTAGCCCAAGTTGGGAGAATATTTTGTACATAAGGTTCTGATTCAGAATATGATGTTTTCTTCTCACTAAAATCATAAATCATAGGATACAAATCATGTTCATCACCGCCAATTCCATCATCCAAATATTCAGTAGAATAGGTAGGAAATTCAGTAGTTTTCTCCTTCACTAGTTCTACCTCCTGAAGAGGCTCATCGAACAAGAAAATCCTTTCAATGATGACTTGTTTTGTTTTGATATCCATCAGCTTGAAACCTTTAGATTCATCAGGATATAAATTAAAAAATCATTCGATTCTTTGCAGTTGCAAAGCCCTCCTTTTATCATGCAGAATTTGGGCCCATCCAGTGGACCCAAATACCCTGAGATTCGACACATCCAGCTTGTGTCCGAAGTAGGATTCAAAAGGGGTCTTCCCTTTCATGTCTAAGTGTGAAACTCTATTTTGAATATATGCTACAGAATTCATGACTTCATCCCACAAATTTTCAGCCAGCTTCTTTGCTTCCAGCATGCAAGTTGTCATCTCCTTAAGAGACAGATTCTTTCTCTCTGCTACACCGTTATGTTGGGGAGTCTAGGGGAATAAATGTTGGATCTGAATACCACTTTGGGAAAATATATGAAGAAAATAATTACTGATATATTCTCCACCATTATCATATCTCAAAATCTTGATCTTTTTTCTAGATGCATTCTCAATCAATGCCTTTAAATGACTTCTGACTTCTTTTTGATAAAAAAGACCCATGTGTATCTAGAAAAGTCAACAATGAAAGTGAGAACATACCTTTATCCATTCATGGACATGGTAGGTATGGATTTTCTGATATCAGAATGTATCAGCCAAAAGATGCATGATGCTTGGCTTGCCTTTCCCCAATCAAACTTATGCTCAGGGTGCTTTCCAACAACACAGCTCTTGCAAATTCCGGTGGTAGCTTTGATGACCGAGAGGCCTTCAACCATGAAATTATTATGTAATTGATGCAAGTAATTGAATTTCAAGTGGTCAAACCTCTCATTCCATAGTCTACTAACCTCATTTCCATGAGTCAGCAATGCGGTAGGCTTTGCATCCGCCAAAAAATAGGAGAACTCATAGACTTTTGCATGATGGTTTGCAAGGCCTTTTCCTACAAGTTTTATGGATGCAAGTTTTGTGATATATACATAATCTAGGATAAAGGAGACTCTCTTGGGCACTGCCATATGTTTCATTTGATAAACACTTGGTAGTTTTGATGCAAGAGATGGTACATACAGAACATTGGAAAAATAACCATGCTCAATATTTACAGTACCTTGTCCTTTGGATATGTTTGTGGAGTGATCTCCCATGTGAATGGGAATGGTTTTGCTGGTCTCCAAATATGAGAAAGAGTATCTTTCAGCCATCATGTGATTCGATCCTAGAGAATCTATCAAAAGAGCTTTGAACTTCAAAGTTCTTGCCATGATAGCATGACCTCTTTCATGTTTTGGTTCCCGATCTTGCTGATCTCTCCTTTGAAATATTTCTGAAATATTGATGTGATTTTTATTAAGAAGAGAATTGGCTTCATCAAGTTTATTTTTCATGCAAGGATGTTCAGGGTGGAATCCCTTCCCGCAGTAAGAACACTTGACATTTTCCTTCCAATGTTGCCCTTTGTTTTTGTTCTTCTTCGAGCCGGAAGGCTCTTCATGCTGCTGGTTTTCAACTTTAGGCTTAGGAGCTTCAAATTTAGTTTTTGGGTTCTTCTACTACTTTCCTTTACCCTTCAGATATTTGGGCCCCAAATCATAGATGGCTTGATCATGGGAGGATCTGATGATCCCCATATGGGCAAGCTTATCATCTTCACTTGTTAGGGACTCAATGAAGGCATTGAGTGAAGGCATCTTCCATCCAGGGGTTGTGAGATTCGCTACACGGAATGCAGAGACAAAAAACAAACAATCAGCTCCAATTTTGGAGAGAATGGAAAGGATGAGCTGATCATCCTCCTTCTCCACCTTACACTTCTTCAAAAGTAAGACAATGTGCTTGAACTTTGTGAAAAAATCATTTAAGGTCTCGAAATTGGAAGGTTGGAGAGACATCAACTCATTTTCAAGCTGATAAACTCTCAAATCATCCTGTTTTCCATACAAGGTGTCCAATCTATCCCAAATTTCCTTTGGAGTCTTCAATTCGGAGAGGTGCAAAAGAAGATCCCTGGAAATAGAGAGGCACAAGAAACCAAATGATTCATCTTTCTTGTTCAAGAATATAGATTTATTTATCACATGAGTAGGCTCTTTTTCAGTGTCCATAGTGACCTGGTAGAGTCCTCTGGAAGATAGCTGGATCTCCATATCTCCTTTTCATGAATGGAAATTGAACGGAGTCAAGATTTCGATGGAAAAAGTCATCTCAAACTACTTTAGCAAATGCTTTTCACCTGTTAAAACCTGCAAATCACAACAAAAGGGGCACCGTAAGGTTAGAAAACCTGCACATTTTATGCTTTCATCACACACATCATAATTGATCAATCAAGCTTGATCAACAATTCCTTAACTTGGGGTACTGAGTGGTAAGCCTGTGCTTCTGGTGTAGTGCTAGAATTTTGAGCTTTTGCTCAATTTTTCATGCAAGATCTATAAAAAAACATGTTTTTGAAAGATTTGAGCTTTGTCCCTCTATGAGCTCTAATACCATATTAATATGTGACACTAATATAGGGACTAAAACACAATCTCATAAGAGATTTCATACAATTAAGCATGAAAATGGCATAATGGTGCTACAATAGGAGTAGCAGCCTTGCATAATCAATAAAGAATGAGTAATAAACTATCATGATCATGTAAGGTGCATGAATGCCAAGAAAATTTTAATTTCCAAGGAGGTCATTCGAATTGAATGAATGGGTGTATATTAACTGAATGTCAGGCACAGTAAACACACCTAGATAACCCACTAATCAAGACATGATTGACTCAACTGAGTCCTAACTATGTCGGAGTGCAATGGATGACTGAGTCTAAATTAAAGTAGCTCAGATACATGTCACTGCATGCCCATCAACAAGTGGTAGCGCGTCATTAACTCCAATTAATTTTGATGAGGTTAATTGATGTAAAACTGGTCATCATAAGTGGTTGGAGGCGCCCTAGTTGTCTCTAGCTCATAAATAATAATAAAAATAATCAATATAATGAATGGAGGCATCTTCATAACTTAGATTAACTAATTGTAATAATCACTTAGCAATTAGGTGCATTTATGACACTCAGGTCACCCTAGAATGGCTCCCTAATTGAAGGAGGAAGGCCAGTTAGGCTCCGAGATTGAAGGAGGAAGCCCAATTAACCTCCCTGATCGAAGGTGAAGGGTTAGTTGACCTCCTTGATTGAAGGTAGGTGTGGGTGTGCTTGTGATGATGTCATAGTGTGCCATCTGATGCCTATTAAGTCAATTAAAATTAGGATAGTGGTTTAACAAGGCCAAATTTACCAAATTAAGTGTGCATGTTGGATAAATGACTCCAACATCGCTAACACTGAAGAAAGGTAAGTTCAAATATTCTTCTGAATTGTTCTCCTTCCTTTACAAAACTTTTTATTCATTAAAAAAAAACTAAGTTTTTCATTTACAGGTGATTCACAGGTTGGTTCCTCTTCGATGAAAGACTTGGGTTGGAAACTGGCTGAGACGGTCTTCTATCCAGTAAGACTCATGGTTAAACCCTGCGTGGCTTTGAGGACACAAAATTGGTCTCATAGTATGTAAGCATTTGGTTTTCATCTTTGTACAGAACATCTTTATGAATGTGATTAATTTTCTTTGGTATTAATGTATATTTATTGTAATGGCATGTGTAATACCCGTGGAGTCTTTTAAATGACTATGCCACTCTATGTATTTTTTTCATTGGTTTTTAAAACCTTGTTAATACTGGAAGTACCCGTGAGAGTTTTGATATTGAAAACTTGGTTCGATTAAGCTACTGTGCAATTCCAGAATGTAAATAAATGGTTTACCCACAAAGTCTTGGGACTGTGCCACCTTATTTTGAAATCTATGGTATTTATAATTACTTCTATAATGTTTCTTTTCAGTTGTATATATGTGCATATTTCATTTTCGTTGACCTATGATGGTTTCATAACTTAGTTTATTTTAAAGCATTGTGTCCATGAACCTTACACTATTCGTTTGCACTTTTTTAAGCCACTCTAAAACACAATTCGTTACTTTTATGGGTAATTAACTGGAAGCTTTGGGGTTTTTTCCTGAGACCGGTCATCGTGTTATAGAAGTAACTTTGCTTTGACAACAAAGACGTCTTGTTTTTCGATACTTGTTAAGGATATAATCTTGTAAACATTGTTAGTGATGTATGAACCAGTGAGCGATTTCCACTTCTCTTAGATTTGTTTCAGTGTTCAAACTGTAATATTGAGTGAAGATTTTAACATTTTTACTTAAAATAAATGTTTTGGGATATAAGTCACTGCCACAACTTCATTATTGCTTTGATATTATGATGGATATGGGATGGGACAGAAACTGTTAGGTTTCTCTATGTACATCCCTTTCTTTACTTAAAAAAAATGTGTTTTAACTTATTTTATGTTTGTTTATCGAGTCCTTCATCTGTTTATAAGTTGTATTTATTTTCTGGCTATGTAGCCATAATGTAATGTAAAACATTTACTGTTTAAAATTGTTTATTTAACTTAAATACTAAAATTTTTGGCCATGGAGTCTCTGTCTTTCTGAGTAGGTTTTGAGAGAAGGGTCGTCAGACCTCTACCAAAATAAATTTGACTATCAAATAAAATCTACAAGGATATTTAGATAATTTTTATTATTCAAAAGAAAATTACTACACACCCGTTATTCTTCTATTGACAATTAATAGGGTTTTGGAAACACTTAAAAGGAAAAAAAAATAGTTGTGAGATTCTTAATGATTTTATTTTTGTTTATAAGAACCTAAGACAACCATGATGACCAATTGTTAATAATATGACTATGTAAATGAAATGATATCGGTTATAAAAGATCTATGGTTTCATCATTTTATGAAGATTTTACCTTGAGTATTTAACCTTATTTATTTAGTTTTAATGGGCCATGAGACTGTATGTAAACTCTCATCACTAATGAAAATAATTTAAACTTTGTTTAGTTAGCTGTATTGTTTTGAAAATAATTAATCCCTAAGGTTGTAAGCTCCTTCTACAAGATAAATTGTATAGAAACAACACAATCCTGACCTAAATCCTATAACCAGTGCTACGGTTTGTTGATAATATCAAATTCATGTTAGTTAATAATTTAACTGCTAAGAAACTGGGCTTAAGATTCCCTTATGAAACCAGCTTAGTTTTTACTGTTCATTTTAAACCCTGGTTATTTTAGATTAATTCTAGAGTTTGTTTAAAAAGAGACAAGACACTTATCCTGGAAAGATTATTGTAAACAGAGTATTATGGAAGAACTCAGATCTGTACATTTCTGTTTTTATTTAGCTTGAAGTTAATGTGTTTGAAAAATGTAAATATCTTAATATGTACATAAAAGAAGAGACTCTAAATTTAATTTATGTTCTTATTTATACGTTTCAATCCTTAGTGTAATCAGAAAAAGGTTTCATTTAGTTACTACCTAACTTTCTTATGAAATATCATCCTTATTCCTATTTCTATACCTATACTTGTTCTGAAATTTTAGGCCCCGGCTTGACTAACTGTAATTGTTTATATTTTCGGATTAGGAGTTGTAGCTTGTATTTTAACTAAATACCAGGTATTCTAATTATCAATATATTGTAAATAATATAT
>LPNX010939963.1:56828-109957 GCA_001517045.1 Pseudotsuga menziesii
GTAGTAGAGTATGTCACTTCGATGAGAGAAAAAATACAGGAGATAATTTTAAATTCATTTCTCTATCAATCAATTTCTATGGAAGAACTTAATCAAATAATCATTGAATAATAATCAATTAACTATAATATCATTTGAAACAATTACAGTTTACTTAAACATAAGTAATACAATAACATAATACAGATATAATGTTGGAACTTGGATGTGTTGCAGTAAAGGGACTAACACCCAAGGGATACTGTTCCACCCAACCTTCTCCTGAAGCAGCCAAATCAATTGCTTAGAACCCCTGAGCCTATTCACTGAACCACTAGGAAAAATATATTTGCCACCAACACACTTCTACAACTTAGCACTCAATAGTAGACTTAAATCAGGAAATCAATTTAGCTATCCCCTCATCAAATTCCTTGGGTTCTAGACTTTTAAATTTGCAGGAATCACAAGGTTCATTCTCTTAGAAATCAAAATGAGTAGTGAGCCTCCTGTTCAATTGGATGGTTTATATAAGATTGACTAGGTATTTGGGACAAGTTTGGAATTAAATGAGCCACCAACTCAATTCCTCTTTCTCAGGGAACATGACGATTTTTTTAGGGATTATGCTCCTACAATAGCTTGAAAGTGAATTTTAGTGCTTCCACTTGTCAACCAACCTTCTACAGCTACTCCTTCCTCCTAGTGGGTCACTGAATAATCATTAAGCAATATTCCCTGAATAGGTGTATCCTTTTATTAATTATTAAAATAAATAATTCTTCAATTACATTCATCCTTTACCCACTTGGTCGTAAAATTTACAATAAAAATTAACATAATTTTTTGCTGAAATAAATAATAATTTTTTTCTTCATTTTTGGCTATGTTATAAACACCCCCACCCCCCTTAATCTCAACATCATCCTTGATGTTTCATAAGTGATTTTGACTCTTCATGGAATAGATTTGGATATGCCACCTACATTTCGCTCTCCAATTCCTAGGTCACTTCATCTGGATTGAGGTGTTTCCACTACACCTTTACGTGTCCAATGGTGCGATTCCGGAGAAAAATTTCCCTCCTCTCAAGAATATAATCTGATTACACCAGAAAATATCCTTCTGGTTCTACCTGAATCACATTCTAGTCAATCACATGAGTAGCATCATGCATGTTCATTTTCAAAATAGAAACATGAAAGATGTTATGTATTTTAAGATTATATGGAAAGGCTAAATGATATGCCACTAACCCCACTTTTGGTAGTATTTCAAATAATCGAGAATACATGGGTGCTAATTTAGCACAACTCTTGGAGGATCTGGTCAGTAAGTCAAATAGACTAGTTAGCCGACTAATTAGAGATTAGGTCGGCCTTCATAGGTCATGTCAGTTGACTGAACTGACAAGTAGTTATGCGTAACTGTTTTGTAATCTTATATATAGGTTGTATAGACAGATACGAACTTGGTTCGGTTTGATGGATATATGAACCCACATGTGTTATTGTGTAATATAAATTTTTTATTCAACCTACTATCCTTGTCTCTTTTCTATGTTATGTTTATATGATTGTTTATGTGTATTTTCGATAACCTTGCAATCTAAGTGATTTCAACATTGGTTTTGTTTCCGGTAGTACATGTACGGATGAAATTACCATTAGCATATCATATAAGGGAAATATATTAAGGATTGGTGGGAGCGTAAGATCCAAAACTATTTGCATAATTATGCTCGAAGAAACAAGCTAACTATTGCCCAGGCGAAGGAGTAATTATTCACTGAAACACATGAGAAGTTTGTAGAATTTGTGCCTCAGTTTCTAAAGAAATTATTGAATGGAAAATACGGTGGAAATTAAGGACCAATAATTTCTCCAGAAACTGATAAGAGGTGGATGTACAAATCTATTGGAGTGGTTTGAAAAAATTATAGATGAGGTTTTTGAGGAACGCATCGTGGAAGAGAGAGTCTCTGTCAAGAGAATCAAGAAGAGGTTCTATAACGATTTCACTAAGAAGTTTATTTTCTCACTACCGAATCTTTTGTTTGAGTTCCTAATCAATAGGTGAGTACGAAACATTGTTGAGCCTCGTTAATCACTAATTGAACTACCATCAAATACTAACTAGGCGGAGAAGAGGAAAGCGTGGGAGAATTTTATTGTAGAAATGGAGTGGGAGTACTTCTTGAGAAAATAGACTGAACTATTCAGGATTAATAAAGTGTTGGGTAGGCTATGGGGGGGTAATTATTCATGTTTTGGGGTAGATTAGAAGTATTATAGTCGACTATAGAAGGAATTTCCATCAATTAAAAGTCATCCCAAGAAAGAAATAATTTGGACAGTGACTTGTAGGCTTTTGCATGATGGTTTGCAAGACCTTTTCCTACAAGTTTTTTGGATGCAAGTTTTGTGAGCTCTACATCATCTGGGATAAAGGAGAATCTCTTGGGAACTCCCATATGTGTCATTTGATAAACACTTAGAAGGTTTGATGCAAGAGATGGTACATACATAACATTGGAAAAATAACCATGCTCACTATTTACAGTAACTTGTCCTTTGGATATGATTGTGGAGTCATCTCCCATGTGGATGGGAATGGTTTTTTCAGTATCCAAAGATGAGAAAGAGTCTCGTTCATCCATCATATTATTCACATCTCCAAACTCTATCAAAAGAGCTTTGGACTTCGAAGTGCTTTCCATGAGAGCATGACCTCTTTCATGTTTTGGTTCCCGATCTTGTTGATCTCTCCTCCGAAATCTTACCAAAAGATTGATGTGATTTTTATCAAGAAAATAAATAGATTCATCAAAATTATTTTTCATGTAGGCATGTTCAGGGTGGAAGCCCTTCCCGCAGTATGAACACTTGACTTTTTCCTTCCCATGATGCCCTTTGTTTCTATTTTTCAACGAGTTGGAAGGCTCTTCATGCTGCTGGTTTTCAACTTTAGGATTAGGAGATTCAAATTTGGTTTTTGGGTTCTTCTGTTGCTTTCCTTTACCCTTCATATATTTTCCCCCCTAAGCATAGAGGGCTTGATCATGGGAGGATTTGATGATCCCCATATGGACAAGCTTATCATGTTCACTTGTTAGGGACTCAATGAAGGCATTGAGTGAAGGCATCTTTCATTTAGGGGTTGTGAGATTCCCTGCATAGAATGTAGAGACAAACATCAAATAATAAACTCCAATTTTGGATAGAATGGTGAGGATGATATGATCATCCTCCTTCTCCACCTTACACTGCTTCAATAGTAAGAAAATGTGCTTGAACTTTGTGAAAAAATAATTTAAGGTCTCGAAATTAGAAGGTTGGAGAGACAACAACTCATTTTCAATATGATAAACTCTCAAATCATCCTATTCTCCATACAGGGTGTCCAATTTGTCCCAAATTTCCTTTGGAGTCTTCAATCCTAAGAGGTGGAAAAGAAGATCCCTGGAAATAGAGAGGCATAAGAAACAGGATGCTTCATCTTTGTTATTCAGGAATCTAGCTTTTTTTATCACATGAGTACCCTATTCTTTAGTGTCCATAGGGACCCGGTAGAGTCCTCTAGCATGTATATGGATCTCGATATTTCCTTTCCATGAATGGAAATTGAACAGAGTCAATAGTTCGACAAAAGAAGTCATCTCAAACTGCTGTAGCAAATGCTTTTCACTTGTTAAAACCTGCAAATCACAAAAAAAGGGGCACCGTAAGGTTGGATATCCTGCACATTTTAGGATTTCATCACACCTAGCATAATTCATCAAGAAATCTTGATCAACAGTTCCTTAACTTGGGGTATTAGGTGGTAAGCCTTTGCTTCTGGTGTAGTGCTGGAATTTTGAGCTTTTGCTCAATTTTTCATGCAAGATCTATCAAAAACCATGTTTTTGAGAGACATGAGCTTCGTCCTGCCATGAGATCCGATACCATATTAATATGTCACACTAATATAGGGACTAAAACACAGTCTCATAAGAGATTTCATACAATTAAGCATGAAAATGGCATAATGGTGCTGCAATAGGAGTAGCAGCCCTGTATAATCAATAAAGAATGAGTAATACAATAAAATGATCATGTAAGGTGCATGAATGCCAAGAAAATTTTAATTACCAAGGATAACATTTGATGTGAATGAATGGGTGTAGCTTAACTGAATGTCAGCCATAGTAAACACACCTAGTTAACCCACTAATCAAGCCACGATTGACTCAACTGAGTCCTAACTGTATCAGAGTGCAATGGATGACTGAGTCTAACTTAAAGTAGCTCAGACACATTTCACCTCATTCCAATCAATAGGTGGTAGTGCATCATTAACTCCAATGAACTTCGATGAGGTTAACTGAAGTCAAACTGGTCATCAGAAGTGGTTGGAGGTGCCCTAGTTGTCTCTAGCTCATAAATAATAATAATAATAAATCAATATAATGAATAGAGATGCCTTCACAACTCAACTTAACTGATGGTAACAATAAGCTAGCAATTAAGTGCATTTATGACACTCAGGTCACCCTATAATGGCTCCCCAATTGAAGGAGGAATCCTAGTTAGCCTCCCTAATTGAAGGAGGAAGCTGAGTTAACCTCCCTGGTTGAAGGTGAAGGCTTAGTTGACCTCCTTGATTGAAGATAGGTGTGGGTGTACTCATGATGATGTCATAGTGTTCTCATCTGATGCTGGTTAAGTCAATTAAACTTAGGGTAGTGGTTTATGTTAGGATATTTAGACACTTAGGAGTTAGTTAAGATCAACTTGTGTAATATATCCATTAGGTAAAAGTGTGTTTCTTTAGTATGCATTAGTATGAATTTGTAAATATTATAATCCGACGGTTACGAAATGTTCTAGACATAGAGTGATCTGACGGTTCAAATTCTCTTAGATCATACCAACCATTGATCCATGGATTAACACCAGATTGGTCTATGATCTCTATTTAAAGAGCATAGAGGGTCCTTGGCTAGTTGATAGATTATGAGAAGCTCATGTAACTTTCTTTCTTTTGCATAATAAATTGCTCCAAGTAGCTATTTGGCTGGGGCCATGGATTTTTTCCCTCTCGAGGGTTTTAACCATGTGACAAACATCGGTGTGTTGATCTATGATCTATTTGTGTGAAGCGGTATCTAAAGGTGTTCGGTATTTTGGGATTACCCTATGTACCCGAACATGGTATCAGAGCTTTTATAAAGAGTCGCTTTCGGTTTTGATTGAGATCTGGAACCAGTGTTGCTAAAATTTCAAAAGAGTTTCTGGTTCTAGAATTTTTGTGCATTTGTGGCATGTGGGAGTTGTTACATTGCATCTGGACTGCCGTTTCCATTTGGAAACAGTTTTTGTTTCACTAAAAACTGTTTCCATTTTCTCCAGAAACACCCATTTCGGCAAATTTGAAGGTATAATGTTACAGTGACGTATTTGTCTTTTTAAATCTCTCATGTTTTATCAGTTTATTATTAGATCTTCTATGTTTTAGTCTCCGACTGTTGTTTTCCCTGACTGCGTATGCTCTTTGTCGTGCACCTTACGCGATCGGGGCAAATCAAAAATAGTAAGGGAAAGTTTTTTCTTATCTTCTCGGCTATGTATGCTCTTTGCCATGCACCTTGTGTGATCACGGAAAATTAGAAACAGCGAGAAAACTTGAAAACATAGAATTTCCAGGTAAGCTAACCTAGATCTAACCCCATTGTGTGGAAAAAGTTTTTCTTTTGTTTTTTGTTTTTTGTTTTTTTTATGATTTGCAGGAAAAGAAAGCAAGCATGGAAAATGAGAGAGAAGAGTAGAAAAAAAAAAAACCCTTCCTCTTTCTATACTTTTACGTACCTTTTAAACATAGCTTACTTGGTCCAAAGTTGCTTTACACCTTGATAAGTCTTGAGGTCAAGTCTTATCAAGCTACTTTCTAGTGCATGCAATTTCTATTTTCAAGTTACTTTATTGTAAAAGTGCATCTCACATAAATACAATAAAATAAAAGTGAGTCACTTAATTTTTTTAATTTATTGCCGCACTATTTAGAAGTCACATTATTGTAAAAGTGAACGTCGCTTATTCTATAAAAGTGATTCAATTCAAAGCAACTTTATTGTAAAAGTGATTGTCAAAGGTTGATCTTGGGAAGAGGGGGCTTCTTTTTTTTATTTGGTCAAGTTAATATATGCCACGTCACTATTGGGGAAATCTTCAACATTTTTTTTGATCAAGCATAACTTCATCATTCGAAATCCGTTTTAAGTGTCCTTTTTTTTTTTAAATCGCATATTTTTTCAAGCTCTTTGCATCCAAATAGTTAGTTTATGTTCTTTCAGCCATTATTTTATAGTATGGCCACCCCTTTTGATATTATACTTACATGTTCTAACTATTTCTCATGGAAATCTCATATAGAGGATGTTCTGCGAAGTAGTGAACTTTTCAGGATAACCTCAGGGAAAGAAACAGAACCCACTGATGATGATAAAAAAATTAAATGGGCAAATAGATGTGATGAAGATCATGGATTAATTGGGATGGCAATCTCTACTGATTTATGATTCCACATATCTAGCATTGATGAACCTGATAAACCTTGGGAAAATTTGGAATCTGTGTTTGGTAAACACAATGAAATTCGAGGTCATCAACTTGAGAATGAGTTGCTTTCCTTGAATCCAAATTATTTTTCATGCATTCAAGACTATTTATCTAAGTATAAAACTCTTAGACTCTTATGTGCAGAATGCAAGATTAAGAAAGAAGACAAACAATGTATTTATCATATTCTTTCCAAACTTGGACCTGCATATTCTGTTTTTGTATCTACATTCTATTCCATGAAAGAATCCTTGACTGTAGCTAGCTGTCAAGAGCCTAGTATTGAATCCTTTTGTGATTCCTTAATTAGAGAGCAAAATAAGCTCATTAATCTTGGAATAATTAGCAATGCAGATACATCTGGGAAATCCTTATTGTCCCAATAGAAAGAAAAGTCCAAGCCTCCCAAGAAACAAAATTTTCGCAATAATAAGCCAAAAAACAAGGGTCCCAAACCCTCTCAGTCAGCTCCTTCTTCAAAAAATGACAAAGGATCCAAGCAAAAAGGAAAGAAGACTGAGCGTCATTGAAATTTTTGTGGGAAAGATAATCATGATGAATCTAAATGTTTTAAGAAGATGGCAGCCTTGGAAGTAGCAATGAAGAAGCACCACATCATCCTAGATTCGTCTTCAGAATCCAAATCTCATGGACATGCACTTTGTGCTTCTGGTTACTCTTATACTGCATCTTCTTCTTCTACTTCAAATGAATGGCTCATTAATTCTGGAGCATCTTATCATATGGCTAAGGATCAAGCCAATTTTCTACTATGCATGAATGTAACACCAAACAAATATTTGTTGGTGATGATAGAGCTCCAAGTGTTGTAGGATCTGGAACAGTTCCAGAAGAAAATGGTCATTTCAGTGATGTACTATGTGTTCCGAAAATTTCCTGCAATTTGTTATCAGTCTATCAAATTACTCATTCAGGTGAATGTAAAACTGTGATGTTTACACCTCACCAAGTTGTAATCAAGGATTTTAAAAATCCTCAAAATGTCCTTGCTACTGGAACTATTGATAATATTACCAGGTTGTACAAATTTAACAACTTTGGGTCATCACCTTTTACTTCAATTTTTGTTGCTCATAGTGATAACTTGAGAAAACTTTGGCATGAGAGATTTGGTCACTTAAATTATCGCTCATTGCAACAACTATGTAAAGACAATATGGTGACTGGTCTTCCGCTATTATCTTGCAAGGATGGTGTTTGTATTTGGCTGGGGCCATGGACTGTTTCCCTCTTGAGGGTTTTAACCACATGAAAAACATCAGTTTGTTGATCTATGATCTGTTTGTGTGAAGCGGTATCTGAAGGTGTTCAGTCTTTTGGGAGTACCTTGTGTACCCGAATAGTTTAACAAGGCCAAATTGACCAAATTAAGTGTGCATGTTGGGTAAATGACTACAACATTGCTAGCGCTGAAGAAAGGTATGTTCAACTCTTATTCTAAACTATTCTCCTCGCTTTACAAATTGTTTTCTTCATTAAAAAAAACTAACGTTTTCATTTAAAGGTGATTCACAGGTTGGTTCCTCTTCAATGAAAGACTTGTGTTGGAAATTGGCCAAGAGGGTATTCCATCCACTAAGACTCATGGTTAAACCCTGCGTGCCTCTGAGGACTCAAACTTGGTCTCGTAGTATGTAAGCATTTGGCTTTCATCTTTGTACAGACCATCGTTATGAAGGTGATAAATTTGCTTTGGTATGACTATATATTTACTGTAATGGTATGTGTAATACTCATGGACTCTTTTAAATGACTATTCCACTCTATGTATTTTTTTCATTGGTTCTTAAAACCTTCTTAATACTAGAATTACCCATGAGGGTTTCGATACTGAAAAATCGGTTTGTTTAAGCTACTATGCAATTCAAGAATGTAAATAAATGGTTTAGCTGCGAACTCTGGCGACTGTGCCACCTTCTTTTGAAATCTATGGTATTTATAATTAATTCTATAATGTTTCTTATGAGTTGTATCTATTTGCATCTTTCGTTTTCATTGACCTATGAGGGCTTCATAACCTAGTTTATTTAAAAGCATCATGTCCATGAACCTTACACTGTTAGTTTGGACTTTTGTAAGCCACTCTAAAACACAGTTCGTTACTTTTATGGGTAATTAAGTGGAAGGTTTGGGGTTTTTTCTTGAGTCCACTCATCATGTGATAGAAATAACTTTGATTTGATAACAAATATGTATTGCATTTCGATATCAGTTAAGGATATAATCTTGTAAATATTGTTATTGATGTATGAACCAGTGAGGGATTTACACTTTTATTAGATTTGTTTCAGTATTCAAATTGTAATATTGAGTGAAGATTTTAAAATTTTTACTTAACATAAATGTTTTGGGCTATAAGACACTACCACAACTTCATTATTGTTTTGATATTATGATGGATATGGTATGGGACAAAAACCATGAGGTTTCTCTGTGTACATCCCTTGCTTTACTTAAAAAAAGATGTGTTTTAACTTATACTATGGTTTGTTTATTGAGTCCTCCATCTGTTTATAAGTTGTATTTCTTTTCTGGATATGCAGCCGTAATGTAATGTAAAATAGTTACTATTTAAAATTGTTTATTTAACTTAAGTACTAAAAATATTTTCAATGGAGTCTCTGCCTTTCCAAGTAGGTTTTGAGAGAAGGGCCGTGAGGCCTCTACTAAGAGAAATTTGACTCTCAAATAAACTCTGCAGGGTTTTTTAGATAATTTTTTATTATTCAAAAGAAAATGAAAACACAGTCATTATTCTTCTATTGACAATTAATAGGGTTTTGGAAACACTTAAAATGAAAACAAATTAGTTGTGAGATTTTTAATGATTTTATTTATGTTTATAAGAACCTGAGAGAGCCATGATGGCCAATTGTTAATAATATGACTATGTAAATGAAATGAACTCGGCTATAAAAGATCTATGGTTTCATGATTTTGTGAAGATTTTACCTTGAGTATTTAACCTTCTTTATTTAATTTTAATGGGCCATGAGACTTTATGTAAACTCTTATCACTAATGAAAATAATTTAAACTTTGTTTAGTTAACTGCACTATTTTGAAAATAATTAATCCCTAAGGTTGTAAGTTCTTTTTGCAAGATAAATTGTACAGAAACAACACCATCCTGACATGAAGCCTATAACCAATGCTACAGTTTTTAAATAATATCGAACTGGTGTTAATTAATAATTTAACTGCTAAGAAACTGGGTTTAAGCTTCCCTTATGAAACCAGCTTAGTTTTTACTGTTCATTTTAAACCCTCGTTATCTTATATTAATTCTAGAGTTTTTTTAAAAAGAGATAGGACACTTATCCTAGAAAGATTATTGTAAATAGAGTATTACAGAAGAAATTGGATCTATACATTTGTGTTTTTATTCAGCTTGAAGTTAATGTGTTTGAAAAATGTAAATATCTTAATATGTACATAAAAGAAGAGACTCTACATTTAATTTATGTTCCTATTTACAGGTTTAAATCCTTAGTGTAATCAGAAATAAGCTTTGTTTAGTTACTACCTAATTTTCTTACGAAATATCAACCTTATTCCTATTTATATACCTATACTTGTTCTGAAATTTCAAGTTCGGCTTGACTAATTGTAATTCTTTATATTTTCGGATTAGGAGTTGTAGCTTGTATTTTAACTAAATACCAAGTCTTCTAATTATCAGTAGATTGTAAACAATATATATATCACTTCTACTCTCTGTAATAACGAATATACACATTGATTCAATCATTCTGATCTATTCAAACACAATTTTATGTCTTCCTATACTAGAGTACATCACGAGTTGATGAGAGGAAAAATACAGGAGATCATTTTAAATTCATTTCTCTATCAATTAATTTCTACGCAAGTAATTAATCAAATAATCATTGAATAATTATAAAATAACTATAATATCATTTTAAACAATTACAATTTACTTAAACATAATAATGCAATAACATATTACAGATATAGAGTTGGAACCTGGATGTGTTGCAGTAAAGGGACTAACACCCAAGGGAGTCTGTTCCACCCAACCTTCTCCTGAAGCAACCACATCAATTTCTTAGGGCCCCCAAGCCTATTCACTGAAACACTAGGACAAACATCTTTGCCACCAACACACTTCTACAACTTAGCACTCAATAGCAGACTTAAATCAGGAAATCAATTTAGCTATCCCCTCATCAAATTCCTTGTGTTCTAGACTTTTCAGTTTGCAGCAATCACAAGCTTCATTCTTTTAGAAATCAAAATGAGTAGTGAAACTCCTACTCAATTTGATGGTTCAATTTGATGATTTATATAAGATTTACTAGGTCTTTGGGACAATTTTGGAATAATGATCCACCAGCTCAATTCCCCCTTCTCATGGAACATGACCATTTTTTTAGGGATTATGCTCCTGCAACAGCTTGAAAGTGAATGCTAGTGCTTCCACTTATCAACCAACATTCTACAACTGCTCCTTCCTCCCAGTGGGTCAGTGAACACTCATTAAACAATATTCCCTAAATAGGTGTATCCTTTTATTAATTATTAAAATAAATAATTCTTTAATTACATTCATCCTTGACCCACTTGGTCATAAAATTTACAATAAAAATTAAGATAATGTTTTTTCTGAAATAAATAATTTTTATTTTTTTTAGTTTTGGCTATGTTACAAACACGCCCCCCTTAAGCTCAACATCGTCCTCGATGTTTCATAAGTTATTCTGAATCTTCTTAGAATAGATTTGGATATGCCACCTGCATTTCTCTCTCCAATTCCTAGGTCGCTTCATCTGGATTTAGGTGTTTCCACTACACCTTTACATGTCCAATGGTGCAATTCCAAAGAAAAATTTCCCTCCTCTCGAGAATATAATACAATTACACCAGAAAATATCCTTCTAGTTATATGTGAATCACATTCTAGTTAATCACATGAGTAGCATCATGTATATTCTTTTTCAAAATAGAAAAATGAAAGACGTTATGTATTTTTAAGATTAGGTGGCAAGGCTAACTGATATGCTACTGACCCCACTTTTTCTAGCATTTCAAATGATCAATAATACATGGGTGATAATTTAGCATAGCTATTGGAGGATCTAGTCAGTAATCCAACTAGACTAGTTATCCAACTAATTAGAGATTAGGTCATCCTTCATAGGTCGTGTCGGTTGACTGAACTGACAAGTACTTATTTGTAATTGTTTTGTAATCATATATATAGGTTGTATAGATAGATACAAACTTGGTTCGGTTTGATGTATGTATGAACTCACATGAGTTATTGTGTAATATCAAGTTATTATTCAACCTACTAGCCTTGTATCTATTATGTTTATATGATTGTTTATGTGTATTTTCAGTAACCTTGCAATTTGAGTGATTACAACATTGGTTTTGTTGCCAGTTGTACACATACGGATGACATGGCCATTAGAATATCATATCAAGGAAAGAAATTAATGATTGGTGGGAGATTAAGATCCCAAACTATTTATAGAATTACGCTCAAAGAAATAAGATGACTATTGCCCAGGATAGGGAGTAATTATTCACTGAAACACATGAGAAGTTTTTAGAATTTGTGCCTCAGTTTCTAAAGAAATTACTGGATGAAAAATCCAGTGGAAATTAAGGACCAAGAATTTCTTCAGAAACTGATAAGAGGTGGATGCACAAATCTGTCAGAGTGGTTTGAAAAAATTGCAGATGAGTTTTTTGAGGAACGCATCGTGGAAGAGAGAGTGTCTGTCGAGACCATCAAGAAGAGGTTCTATAACAATTCCACTAAGCATTTTGTTTGCTCACTGCCGAATCTTTTGTTCAAGTTCATAATCGACAGGGGAGTAGGACACATTGTTGAGCCTCGTCCATCACTAATCAAACCACCATCAAATACTATTGGGCAAAGAATAAGAAAGTGTGGGAAAATTTTACTGCAGAAATAGAGTGGGGGTACTTCTTGAGAAAATAGATCGAACTATTTGGGATTACTAAAAAATGAGGTAGCCTATGGGTGGGTAGATAGTCATATGTTGGGTTAGATTAGAAGGATTCTAGTCGACTACAGAAGGAACCTCCATCAATGAAAAGTGAGCCCAAGAAAGAAATAATTTGGAGACTGACACACAAAAGCACTCTGTATTTACCGAAAATAGAGAGATATTAGAGGTAGAAGATAAGGGAGGAACTTAGAATGTAGGTCGTTGTGCTCCAGTGAAGAATCACTACCATGGTAACTGAACATGAAGAAAATTTTCTAGATTATGGTCATGACTGACAAGAAGATGGCATATATGATGAAGAAGTGTCACCAATGGAGGAATATTTGTGGATAGATCAGCAAGAATCTCTCTAGGTAGAGATACAACAAGATGTAAAACCTCTATCTCCGATAAATTTGAACCTGAGTTCAGGCCATTGTTGAGGAGGACCTAACGATATGAGCTAGTTAGTTTGGTGTATGGAGCTGACTAGATGAGAAAGGAAATGATGGCGACCATTTGTTAATTCATCGACCTTAGAAAGGAAAATGGGTCACATTCGAATTGTAAATGTCTAACTGAAGTATCCACCTACTGTACGCAGTACATTATGGAGCACCCCCCCTTCCAAACACAGAGTAATCGGATTGACAAGGAAGAATATCTGAGCTACAACAATTGCCTTGGACATTGACAGAAGAAGTTGAGTTAGTCTGACAACTTGTCGAGAAAACACCGACAAACAAAACTACCAACAGGAATGAGAGTTCCATCAAAACTAGATGTGGACAACACAGAGTCACACAGAGTATCCCACCAACCCCATCATCCCCACCACCACCACCCAAAGAATACACCAATGATATGGGGCAAAACAAAGCACACATCCCCCTCTATGATGGTGATGAGGATCCCATACAACACTATTTCATTTGTGAATCGACATGGGAAGAAAATGCCGTAACAAACAAAGATAGACATATGGCGTAGTTTGCTGGTGCCTTGAGGAAACGAGAACTGAATTGGTATATGACATATACTGAGAAAACACCCAACATAATAAAATCATAAATCAAGCAACATTTCTTATCCTTCTTCAAAACACGAGATGCATAACATATGGCAGAAAAAAACTAAAAATGACCATTCAAAAACCTACAGAAATTGTCCTGGATTATGACAAAAAATGGAAGGACCTACTGATCCAACTAGATTACAATATCGATGAACAACTATTACTTCAATGGTTTCTTGTAGGAATTTTATATAATATCCAAAGACATATTAGTCTGGATAGATTCAAAACATATGAAGAAGCACTCACGAAAGCGTTGTAGGTCGAGATGGACGATGACTACCTAGAACACCCTGTGGATAATCGTATTGAATAACAATTTTAAATAATGAAAAATCATTAAGGGAAATAAACCTAAAAGGTTAATATATCTGGTGCATGAAATACTCAATGGCCGACCATACCAAAGACAATTGTCAATAATATTTCAGCCGACAAGATGTCCTCTTTATTCAAACAAAATTCTTTTGTGATATTTGTGAGGAACATGGGATACACACAACAACGGATTTTCCATTCAACATGAATAATGGCAAAGATTCCTGGTGCACAATCTGTGAAGTAAAAATCCATGCAACAACCGACTTCTAATAGAACCTAAATAATCAACAAAACTATCAAGCAATGTATCAAACAAATGTTGACGCATAGAATAGCAATGATAATATCCAAAGAAGCAACGAATAGAATGAGCAAATTAATTTTAAATATGAAGGACAGAGATATGAGCATCGGTATGACAATAATAGTTGTGGGGGATTTGCTGGTTGAGGTCGACTCACTGGAAGTCGGGGAAAATAGACCATGTCGACCAATTTAATGTTTTACATGTTATAACAAAGGTCACAAATATGCAGACTGTCTGTACAAAGATAGAACCAACCTAAAATTTTGTACCAGTTGTGGTGTGGGTGATCACTCTTTATAGTATTGTCCCACCATGCTTAACAATATAAATAAAAAGCAAAATGTTAATGTCTTGTCATGTGCTCAAAAGTCTAGAGTAATCTGTACAAAGAATTTACAAAGAGACACTAGACAAGGAACAAAAATTGGCAATGATAATCCAAGAATAAGTAAAATAAAAAGAAAATATAATTATCCTGATCTAATAAAGTAGAAACAATTATGTAAATATACATCAAATATGTTTCATGAATTCGCGAGATAAAAAGTAATTGAGGATAGTCGAAAGAATATATCACAAGAACTACTTAACTTAATACATAATGATCAATCAATAGCATGATTTATTGATCTGTTATACAATATAAAGAACAAAAAGGGTATGGATAAACACGTTAAGAGGATATGCATCATAAATAAAAAAGATAAGAGTGATGTTGACCCAATTGTCAACCTAGAAATAGAAGGATAATAGATTCGACAGGTTGTTCTTTATTTTGGATCCCAAGTGAATAATATGACACGAGATACAGCGGAGAAACTGGGCAGACCTCGACTTAAGGAGTCAAGAATATACCTAAATTTAGTAGAACAAGGACTTATCGAACCTATAGCGATATGTAAAAATGTTGACATAACCATAAAAGGAATTACTACAAAAGCCGAATTTGAAATCATAGACCCTAAGGAAGGATCCATCTCATTCCCAGCCTTGGTGGGTCGACCATGGTGTTGGAAGATGAAAGGTTCGATTTCATTAGATAAAGAATCGATAAATCTTAAAGGAAATGGGAAGAAAGTAATCATCCCTATTCATCTATTACAAGGTAAACCATGGACCGAACCCATATCCAAGGATTTTGGTGTCTGACAAATTTATCAAATCCAGAATGATGAATAATATACCGAGCCAAATATTTATGGAGAAATTCATTTGGAAAATCAAGACTTAGTTGGCTATAAATCAAACACAGAATTATATGATTGGGAGATGGAAAATTATGAAACGCGGGAAAGAGGATGATGGACCATCCAGGCCATCTCCAAAAAACCGACACGTGAATGTTTCTCTGTATCCATTGTACCAAATATATTCCAAACAAAAATTATGGAATACCCTTCTATAGCACCAATTCAAACAGAAAATAAATAGTCTCTTCGGTATAAAGGACGAGAGTCACTAGTCCTCGATATAGAAAAAATTTCCAAAGACTTAGGTGAGCACGGTCAACTACAAATCCTGGTCAAAACGTTTACAGGTCAATATTCGCGTTGGTGGGATACCCATTAATCGAAACTACAAATGTGGAAAACATCTTTGACAAACTTAGTCGAAATATTCCACGGAAGGAAGCTAAAAAAACATGCACAAATACCTATCTTCACACAAGTTGAAGATCGTGAAAACATATAAATATATGTGAAAGATAATGGGAAAGACTTGGTCAGAAAGATGAACGCATATGGTCGTACCTATTCCCATCAAAACTAGATGATTTACCAAGTGGTATAAGATGGAAGAAGCTCGAGCTGAAATGTTCGTATGGAATGAACTCAAGGGAAACTTTACCAAGGACTTGAAATTCATACAGGAAGATGACAAACTTGTCGAATAAATGAAACAAATAAAAACATTCATACAAGCGATTTCTACTCATACGTTGACATAACAACATAACTGACTGAAAACATCATGTAATAACATTTGGTCTAATAGAATACCACAGTCGGCAAGTTTCAACTAGAAAATGAGCATACACATGGAAACAGATTTCAGTGGAAATATGATCATCCAAAAATGGTAAGACCAATTAGAACGATACTTAAGGTTGAATCAACTGACAACAAAGATACCTGGATGACAGCAATGGACTTTCCAGCATCATTTTCTCAGTTCAAAGAGGGAAGTAAAAAAATGAACGAAAGCAAGGCGCTAGAATGGATGGACGTAGAGGTTAAAACCAAATAAATTGATATATCCATAGAAAATAGACTAAAAATGGCAAGATTAGGTGACTACTAGAGTGAAGAACAAACAACATATATGATTAATCTACTAAAAGAATTGTAGGATGTAATTTCCTGAGACTATAAATATCTTAAAGGGTTATTACAGGAAATGGGTGAAATGAAGATTGATATCAAACCTAATGCAACACCTGTGAAGAAAATACCTTACAAATTGGCTCACAAATATAAGGAAATGGTAAAAAAAGAGATCGACAATATGCTAGAAGCATGAATCATTTACCCAATCGACCAGTCAGAATGGGTGAGCCCAATGGTTGTTGAACCAAAAAAGCATGACCCAACAAAACTGAGAATATGTGTCTATTTCCGAGAGCTGAATAAAGTCACTTTAACAGATCCATTTTTGACACCATTTGCAGATGAAATCCTAAATGAAGTCATAGGACACGAGTGTTACTCAATTACAGATGTATTTTCAGGATATTATCAAGTACCAATAGAAAAAGAAGATCAAAAGAAGACAATATTGGTTTGTGAATTTGGATCATGTTCTTATAAACTTATTCCATTTGGTCTTAAAAACGCACTTGTTTTATTTTACACAATAGTTGTGAAAGCATTTGAGGAATACATTTATAAAACACAAATCGTATACTTTGACGATTGGACAATATAATCCATGCCAAAATATCATTGCAAATGGATAAGACTAACATTTGAGAGGTGACGACAAATCAAACTTTCACTCAACATAAATAAATGAATATTTTCAACCCCTATAGGAATTCTATTGGGACATATTGTATGCAAAGAAGGCATAAAATTTGACTTCGCAAAAACCAAAATCATCCTCGAATTAAAATATCTAGTCAACCAAAAATAGGTGAGTGTGTTATTAGGGCATACAGGCTATTACACAAAATTCATTTACCTCTATTCAGATATGACATACCCCTTGGAAGAACTATTAAAATATGATCAAGATTTTGATTGGACTAAAGAATGTGATGCATCCTTCGACACTCTAAAGAGAAAATTAATCAAAGCACCTATTCTCATGTTTCCAAATTGGTCAATAAAATTCCATGTACACATTGATGCAATCGGCTTAGCAATAGGAGCAATCTTAACACAACTAAGGGATGATGGGATGGATTACCCAATTGTGTATAGCAGTAGAAAACTAAACAAGGTAGAACACAATTATTCCACCACATAAAGGGAAGGATTAGAGATGGTCTTTGGACTCGAAAAGTATTGAAATGACCTATTAGCTAACCTCTTTATATTTTACACTGATCATTAAGAGCTCAAATATCTTGTAAACAAACCTTTACACCACAAAATAATTTGTAGTTGGTTGCTACTATTCCAAGAATTTGAGTTTAAAATTTTCGTTCAACTAGGAAATATAAATGTCGGACCCAACCAGTTATCATGAATCGAAACGGGTGAAGAACCAATAGGAGTTGAATACAATCTTCCATACACATATATGTTTCGAATAGAATCTGTACCAACATAACTAGAAGAAATAGCTCAATTTTTAGTGACCGGTCAAGCACCTGAAGGTATGAGCACTAAAAAGAAAAAAATTCTAGCAATGAAAGATGCACCAGATAGTCTAATTAATGGATTCCTATATAAAATGGGCTTGGATGAAGTAATCCGTTCATGTGTGTTAGAACATGAAAGATAAAACATAATGCATGAAGCACATTATGGACCAGCTGGAGGACATTTTCAGTTGGACATGATTGCTAAAAAGATTGAACAGTTGGGATTGAGGTGGCCGACATTACATAAGGATTGTCAAAATTTTATTAGTAAATATAATCTTTTACAACTTTTGGGTTGGTCGTTGTGCTCCAGACAAGAATGACTACTAGGGTGACTAATCATGAAGAAAATTTTCCAGAGTCTGGTCATGACTGACAAGAAGAGGGTGTATATGATGAAGAAGTGTCACCAATGAAGGAACATTTATGGATAGATCAGTGAGAAGCTCTCCAGGTAGAGATACCCCAGGATGCAAGACCTCTATCTCTAATAAATTTGAACCTGAGTGCAGGCCATTGTTGAAGAGGATCTAAGGCTACAAGCTGGTCATTTTTGTGTATGGAGCTGACTAGATGAAAAAGGAAATGATGTCGACCATCTGGTAATTCATCGACCTCAGGAAGGAAAATGGGTCACATTCGAATCGTAACTTTCCAAATGAAGTATCCACCTACTCTACGCAGGACATGAAGGAGAAACCCCTCCCTTCCAAACATAGAGTAGTTGGATTCATAAGGAAGAATATATGAGCTACAACAATTGTCTTGGACATTGACAGAAGAAGTCGAGTTAGTCTGACAACTTGTTGATAAAACACCGACAAACAAAACTACCAACAGGAATTAGAGTTCCATCAAAACTAGATGTGAACAACATAGAGTCACCCAGAGTATCCCACCACCCCCATCACCCCCACCACCACCACCCAAAGAGTACACAGATGATATGGGGTACGATCCAGCAAACATCCCCCTCTATGATGGTGATGAGGATCCCATACGACACTGTTTTGCATGTGCATCAACATGGGAAGCAAACACTGTAACAAATGAAGATAGACATATGTCGTATTTTATCATTGCCTTGAGGAAACGAGCACTGACTTGGTATATGACATATATCAAGAAAACACCCAATGTAAGAAAATCAAAAATCAAGCAACGGTTCTTATCCTTCTTCAAAACACCAGATGCAAAACATCTGGTGGAAAAAAGAAGATAAAAATGACTGTTCAAAAACCTACAGAAATTGTCCTAGATTATGACAACAAATGGAAGGACCTACTGAGCCAGCTAGATTACAATATTGATGAACAACAATTACTTCAATGGTTTCTTGTAGTAATTTCATAGAATATCTTGAGACATATTAGTCTGGACAGATTCAAAACATATGAAGAAGCACTCACGAAAGCATTGCAGGTCAAGATGGACGATGAATACATAGAACACCATGTGGATAATCGTATTGAATAACAGTTTTAATTAATGGAAAAATCATTAAGGGAACTAAACCTAAAAGTTCAAGATATCTGGTGCATGAAATACTCAACGACTGACCATACCAAAGACAATTGTCAATAAGATATCAGCTGACAAGATGTCCTCTTTATTCAAAAAAAAATCTTTTGTGATATTTTCTAGGAACATGGGATACACACAACAAAGGATTGTCCACTCAACATGAATAATGGCAAAGCTTCCTGGTGCACAATATGCAAAGTAAAAATCCATGCAACAATCGAATTCCACTAGAACTTAAATAATCAGCAAAACTATCAGGTAGTATATCAAACAAATGTTGTCGCACAGAATAGCAATGATAATATCCAAAGAAGCAAAAAACAAAATGAGCAAAGTAATCAGAAATATGAAGGTCAAAGATATAAGCATCGGTATGACAATAATAGTCATGGGGGATTTGTTGGTTGAGTTTGATTCACTGGAATTTGGGAAAATAGACCACGCCTACCAATTTAGTGTCTCACATGTTATAACGAAGGTCACAGATGTGCAGATTGTCCATACAAAGACAGAATCGACCTAAAATTTTGTACCAGTTGTGGTGTGGGTGATCGCTCTTTAGAGGATTGTTGCACCATGATTGACAATATAAATAAAAAGAAAAATGTTAATGTCTTGTCATGTGCTCAAAAGTTTGGTGTAATCCATAAAAAGAATTTACAAATAGTCACTAGACAAGGAACAAAACTTGGCAATGATAATCCAAGAATAAGTAAAATAGAAACCAAATATGACTATCCTAATCCGATAAAGTAGAAACAATTATATAAAGATGCATCAAATATGTTTCAATAATTCTCTAGATAAGAAGTAATTGAGGATAGTTGACAAAATATATCACAAGAACTACTTAACTTAATACATAATAATAAATTAGTAGAAAAATTTATTGATCTGTTATACAAAATTAAGAACAAAAAGGGTATCGATAAACAAACTAAGAGTATATGCAGCCTAAATAAAAAAGATAAGAGTGATGTTGACCCAGTTGTTGACCTAAAAATAGAAGGATGACATGTTCGACAGGTTTTTCTTTAGTTTGGATCCCTAGTTAATCATATGACGTGAGATACATGGGAGAAACTTGGTAGACGTTGACTTAAGGAATTAGGAATATACCTAAAGTTAGCAGAACAAGGACTTATCGAGCCCATAGGGGTATGGAGAAATGTCGACATGACCATAAAAGGAATTAATACAAAAGTCGACTTTGAAATCATAGACCCTAAGGGAAGATCCATCTCCTTCCCGGCCTTGGTGGGACGACCATGGGGTCGAAAGATGAAAGCTTCGATTTCATTAGATAAAGAATCGATAAATCTTAAAGGAAACGGGAATAAAGTAATCATCCCTATTCATCCGCTACAATTTGAACCATGGACTGAACCCATATCCAAGTAGTTCGATGTCCGACAAATTTATCAAATCCAGAATGATGAATATTATATCGAGCCAAATATTTATGGAGAAATTCATTTGGTGAATCAAGGCTTAGTTGGATATTATAATTCAGACACTGGATTATATGATAGGGAGATGGAAAATTATGAAATGCAAGAAAGAGGATGATGGACCATCCAGGCCATCTCCAAAAAACTGACAACTGAATGTTTATTTGTATCCGTCCTACCAAATATATTCGAAAGAAAAATTAGGGAATACCCTTCTCTAGCACCAGTTCAAACAGAAAATAAATAGTCTCTTCGATATAAAGAACAAGAGTCACTAGTCCTTGATATAGAACAACTTTCCAAAGACTTAGGTGAGCATGAACGACTAATAATCCTGGTCAAAATGTTTACAAGTAAAAATTCTCGTTGGTTGGATACCCATTAATCGAGACTACAAATGTGGAAAACAGATTTGACATACTTCATCGAAAGATTCCATGGAAGGAAGCTAACAAAACATGCACAAATACCTGTCTTCACACAAGCTCAACATTGTGAAAAACATATAAATATATGTGAAAGAGAATGGAGAATACTTGGTTAGAAAGATGAATGCATATGGTCGCACCTATTCCCATCAAAACTAGATGATTTAGCATGTAAGTGGTATAAGATGGAAGAAAGTCGAGGTGAAATGTTCGTATGGAACAAACTCAAGGGAAAATTTACCAAGAACTTTAAATTCATACTAGAATATGACAAACTTTTCAAAGAAATGAAACAAATAAAAACATTCGTACCACTGATTGCTAGTCATACTTCGACATAACAACATAACTGACTAAAAACATCACGTAATAATATTCGGTTTAACAGAATACCACAGTCGACAAGACTTCGACTAGAAAATGAGCATACACATGTAAACAGATTTCAGTGGAAATCTAATCATCTAGAAATGGTAAAACCAATTAGAACGATACTTAAGGTCAAATAAAATGACAAAGAAGATACTGACTGCATGAGAGAAATAGACTTTCCATCATCATTTTCTCAGTTCAAAGAGGGAAGTTGACAAATAAACGAAATCAAGGCACTAAAATGAATGGATGCAAAGGTTAGAACCAAAGAAATTGACATATCCAATGACAATAGACCAAAAATGGAGAGATTAGGTGACTACTGGAGTGAAGAACAAACAACGGAAATAATTAATCTACTAAAAGAATCATAGGATGTATTTTCTTGAGACTATAAATATCTTAAAGGGTTAGTATAGGAAATGGGTGAAATGAAGATTGATATCAAACCTGATGCAAGACCTGTCAAGAAAATACCTTACAAATTGGCTCACAAATATAAGGACATGGTGAAAAAAGAGATCAACAATATGCTAGCAGTAGGAATCATTTACCCAATTGACCAGTCAGAATGAGTGAGCCAAACTGAAAAAGCATGACCCGAAAAAACTGTGAATATGTGTCTATTTCCGAGAGATGAATAAAGTCACTTTAACAGATCCATTTCTGACACCATTTGCAGATAAAATCCTAAATGAAGTCACAGGACACGAGTGTTACTCGATCATAGATGGATTTTTCAAGATATTATCAAGTACCAATAGAAAAAGAAGATCAAAAGAATACAATATTACTCTATGAATTTGGGTCATTTTCTTATAAATTTATTCCATTTGGTCTTAAAAACACACTAGTTGTATTTTATAGAATAGTTGTGAAAGCATTCCAGGAATACATTTATAAAACACTGGTTGTATACTCTGATGACTAGACAATATAATCCATGTTGAAATATCATTGCAAATAGATAAGACTAATTTTGGAGAGGTGGCGACAAATCAAACTTTTAGTCGACATAAATAAATTCATCTTTTTAACCCCTATAGGAATTCTATTGGGACATATTGTATGCAAAGAAGGCATCAAATTTGACTTCGCAAAAATAAAAACCATCCTCGAATTAAAATCTCCAGTGAACCAAAAATAGGTCAGTGTCTTATTAGGGCATACAGGATATTACACAAAATTCATTTGCCACTATTCAGATATGACATACCCCTTGGAAGAACTATTAAAAGACGATCAAGAGTTTGAATGGACTAAAGAATGTGATGCATCCTTCGACACTCTAAAGAGAAAATTAATCAAAGAACATATTCTCATGTTTCCAAATTGGTCACTCAAATTCCATGTACACATTGACGCAACCGGATTAGAATTACGAGCAATATTAACACATCCAGGGGATGATGGGATGAATTACACAATTTTGTATAGCAGTAGAAAACTAAACAAGGTAGAGCACAATTATTCCACCACATAAAGGGATGGTATTTGGACTCAAAAAGTATCGACCTGACCTATTAGCTAACCCGTTTATATTTTACACTGATCATTAAGCACTCAAATATCTAGTAAACAAATCTTTACACCACGGAATAATTGTCGTTGGCTGCTATTATTCCAAGAATTTGATTTTGAAGTTTTCGTTCAACTAGGAAATATAAATGTCGAACCCGACCACTTATCATGAATCGAAATGGGGGAGGAACTGACAGGAGTTGAATACGATATTCCATACACACATTTGGTTCGAATAGAATCTATACTGGCAAAACTAGAAGAAATAGATCAATTTTTAGAGACCGGTCAAGCACCTAGAGGTATGAGCACTAAAAAGAAACAAATTCTAGCAATGAAAGATGCACCAGATAGTCTAGTTAATGGATTCCTATATTAAATGGGCTTGGATGAAGTACTTCGTTCATGTGTGTTAGAACATGAAAGAGAAAACATAATTCATGAAGCACATTATGGCCCAGCCGGTGGTCATTTACAGTTCGACATGACTGCTAAAAAGATCGAACAGTCGGGATTGAGGTGGCTGACATTACACAAGGATTGTCAAAAGTTTATTAGTGAATGTGATCTTTTCCAACCTTTTGGTTGGCCATTGCGCTCTAGACAAGAATGAATTCCAGGGTGACTAAACATGAAGAAAATTTTCCAGAGTCTGGTCATGACTGACAAGAAGAGGATGTATATGATGAAGAAGTGTCACCACTGGAGGAATATTTGTGGATATATCAGCGAGAATCTACCCAGGTAGAGATACCCCAGGATGTAAGACTTCTATCTCTGATAAATTTGAACCTAAGTGCAGTCCATTGTTGAAGAGGACCTAAGGCTATGATCTGGTTAGTTTGGTGTATGGATCCAACTAGATGACTAAGGAAATGATGTCAACCATCTGGTAATTCATCGACCTCGGGAAGGAAAATGGGTCACATTCGAATTGTAACTATCTAACCGAAGTATCCACCTAATCTAGGTAGGACATGAAGGAGCACCTCCCCTTCCAAACACAGAGTAGTTGGATTCACAAGGAAGAATATCTGAGCTACAACAGTTGGCTTGGACATTGATAGAAGAAGTCGAGTTAGTTTGATAAATTTTCGAGCAAACACCGACAAACAAAACTACCAACAGGAATGAGAGTTCTGTCAAATCTAGATGTGAACAACACAGAGTCACACAGAGTATCCCACCACCCCCATCACCCCCACCACCACCACCCAAATAATACACCAACAATATGGGGCACGACGCAACACACATCCCTCTCTATGATGGTGATGAGGATCCCATATGACATTGTTTCCTCTGTGAATCAACATGGGAAGCAAACACCATAACAAATGAAGATAGACATATGGCATAGTTTGTCGATGCCTTGAGGAAATGAGCATTGAATTGGTATATGACATATCCTAACAAAACACTGAACGTAAGAAAATTAGAAATCAAGCAACAAATCTTATACTTCTTCAAAACACCAGATCCAAAACATATGGTAGAAAAAAAGCTAAAAACGACCATTCAAAAACCTACAGAAATTGTCTGGGACTATGAAAATAGATGGAAGGACCTGCTGAGCCAACTAAATTACAATATTGATGAACAATTATTACTTCAATTGTTTCTTGTAGGAATTTCACAGAAGATCCTGAGACATATTAGTCTGGATAGATTCAAAACATATGAAGAAGCACTCACGAGAGCGTTGCAGGTCGAGATGGATGATGACTACCTAGAACACCCTGTGGATAATTGTATTGAATAATAGTTTTACATAATGAAAAAATAATTAAGGGAACTAAACCTCAAAGTTCAACATATCTGGTGCATGAAATACTTAACGACCGACCATACCAAAGACACTTGTCGATAAGATATCTGTCGAGAAGATGTCTGCTTTATTCAAACAAAATTATTTCTTGATATTTGCCAAGAACATGGGATAAATAGAACAAAGAATTGTCCATTCAACATCAATAATTGCAAAGATTCCTGGTGCGCAATATGCAAAGTAAAAATCCATGCAACAACCGACTTTCACTAGAACCTAAATAATCGACAAAACTATCAGGCAGTATATCAAACAAATGATGTCACACAGAATAGCAATGATAATATCCAAAGAAGCAATGAACAGAATGAGCAAAGTAATCAGAAATATGAAGGACAGAGATATGAGCGTCGATATGACAATAATAGTCATGGGGGATTTGCTGGTTGAGGTCGATTCACTGGAAGTTGGGAAAATAGACCACGCCTACCAATTTAGTGTTTCACATGTTATAACAAATGTCACAGATATGCAAACTGTTTGTACAAAGAAACAACTGACCTAAAATTTTGTACCAGTTGTGATGTGGGTGATCACTCTTTAGAGGATTGTCCCACCATGCTTGACAATATAAATAAAAAGAAAAATGTTAATGTCTTGTCATGTGCTCAAAATCCTGGTGTAATGCATACAAAGAATTTAGAAATAGTCACTAGACAAGGAACAAAAATTGGTAATGATAATCCAAGAATAAGTAAAATAAAAAGCAAATATGACTATCTTGATCCAATAAAGTAGAAACAATTATATAAATATGCATCAAATATGTTTCACGAATTTTCTAGATAAGAAGTAATTGAGAATAGTCGATAGAATATATCACATGAACTACTTAACTTAATACATAATGATAAATCAGTAGCACAATTTATTGATCTGTTATACAATATTAAGAACAAAAAGGGTATGGATAAACAAACTAAGAGTATATGCAGCCTAAATAAAAAATATATAAGAGTGATGCCGACCTAGTTGTTGACTTTGAAATAGAAGGATAACACGTTCGACAGGTTGTTCTTTATTTTGGGTCCCAAGTCAATAATATGACGCAAGATACACGGGAGAAACTGGGAATACCTCGACTTAAGGAATCAGGAATATGCCTAAAGTTAGTAGAACAATGACTTATCGAACCTATAGGGGTATGGAGAAATGTCAACATGACCATAAAAGGAATTACTACAAAATTTGACTTTTAAATCATAGACCCTAAGGAAGGATCCATCTCCTTCCCATCCTTGGTGGGCTGACCATGAACTCGAAAGATGAAATTTTTGATTTCATTAGATAAAGAATCAATAAATCTTAAAGGAAACAGGAAGAAATTAATCATCCCTATTCATCCGTTACAAGGTGAACCATGGACTGAATCCATATCCAATGAGTTCGATGTCTGACAAATTTATCAAATCCAGAATGATGAAGATTATACTGAGCCAAATATTTATGGAGAAATTCATTTGGCGAATCAAGACTTAGTTGGCTATAATTCGGACACAAAATTATATGATCGAGAGATGGAAATTATGAAATGCAAGCAAGAGGATGATGGACCATCCAGGCCATCTCCAAAAAACTAACACGTGAATGTTTCTCTATATCTATCATACTGAATATATTTGAAAGAAAAATTAGGGAATACCCTTCTCTAGCGCCAATTCAAATAGAAAATAAACAGTCTCTTCGGTATAAAGAACGAGAGTCACTAGTCCTCGAAATAGAACAAATTTCCAAAGACTTAGGTGAGCACAACTGACTACAAATCTTGGTCAATACATTTACAGGTCAAGATTTGCATTGGTGGGATACCCATTAATCAAGACTACAAATGTAGAAAACAGCTTCGACATACTTCGTCGAAAGATTCCATGGAAGGAAGCTAACAAAACATGCACAAATACTTGTCTTCACACAAGTTCAAGATCATGAAAAACATATAAATATATGTGAAAGAGAATTGAGAAGACTTTGTTAGAAATATGAACACATATGGTTGCTCCTATTCCCATCAAAACTAGATTATTTACCAAGTAAGTGGTATAAGATGGAAGAAGTTCGAGGTGAAATGTTCGTATGGAACAAACTCGAGGGAAACTTTACCAAGGACTTTAAATTCATACGAGAAGATGACAAACTTGTCGAATAAATGAAACAAACAAAAACATTCATACAACCAATTTCCAGTCATACTTCGACATAACAACATAACTGATTGAAAACAGCATGTAATAACATTCGGTCTAATAGAATACCACAGTAAAAAAGACTTCGACTAGAAAATAAGCATACACATGGGAAAATATTTCAGTAGAAATTTGATCATCCAGAAATGGTAAAACCAATTAGAATGATACTTAAGTTCGAATCAACTGACAAAGAAGATACCGACCGGATGACAGCAGTAGACTTTCCAGCATCATTTTCTCAGTTCAAAGAGGGAAGTTGACAAATCAACAAAAGCAAGGCACTAGAATGGATGGATGAAAAGGTTAAAACCAAATAAATCGACATATGCAATGACAATAGACCAAAAATGGCGAGATTAGGTGACTACTAGAGTGAGGAACAAACAACAAAAATAATTAATCTACTAAAAGAATTCCAGGATGTATTTTCCCAAGACTATAAATATCTTAAAGGGTTAGTACATGAAATGGGTGAAACGAAGATTGATATCAAACCTGATGCAAGACCTGCCAAGAAAATACCTTACAAATTGGCTCACAAATATAAGGAAATGGTGAAAAAAGAGATCGACAATAAGCTAGCAGCAGGAATCGTTTACCTAATTGACCAGTTGGAATGGGAGAGCCCAATGGTCATTCAACCGAAAAATCATGACCCGACATAACTGAGAATATGTGTCTATTTTCGAGAGCTGAAGAAAGTCACTTTAACAGATTGATTTTCGACACCATTTTCAAATGAAATCCTAAATGAAGTCATAGGACATGAGTGTTACTCGATCATAGATGGATTTTCAAGATATTATCAAGTACCAATAGAAAAAGAAGACCAAAAGAAGACAATATTTGTCTGTGAATTTGGATCATTTTCTGATAAAGTTATTCCATTTGGTCTTAAAAACGCACTAGTTGTATTTTACAGAATTGTTGTGAAAGCATTCCAGAAATACATTTATAAAACACTAGTTGTATACTTTGACAATTGGACAATATAATCCATGTCGAAATATCATTGCAAATGGATAAGACTAATGTTGGAGAGTTGACGAAAAATCAAACTTTCACTCAACATAAATAAATGCATCTTTTTAACCCCTATAGGAATTCTATTGGGACATATTGTATGCAAAGAAGGAATCAAATTCGACTTCGCAAAAATAAAAGTAATCCTCGAATTAAAATCTCCAGTGAACCAAAAATAAGTCATTGTGTTCTTAGGGCATACAAGCTATTACACAAAATTCATTTGCCACTATTCAGATATGACATACCCCTTGGAAGAACTATTAAAAGACGATCAAGAGTTTGAATGGACTAAATAATGTGATGCATCCTTCAAAACTCTAAAGAGAAAATTAATCGAAGCACCTCTTCCCGTGTTTCTGAATTGGTCAGTCAAATTCCATGTACACATTGACGCAACCGGCTTAGCAATAGGAGCAATATTAACATAGCCAGGGGATTATGAGATGGATAACCCAATTGTGTATAGTAGTAGAAAACTAAACAAGGTAGAACACAATTATCCCACCAAAGAAAGGGAAGAATTAGGGATGGTCTTTGGACTCCAAAAGAATTGGCATGGCCTATTAGCTAACCCGTTTATATTTTAAACTAATCATCAAGCACTCAAATATCTAGTAAACAAACCTTTAAACCATGGAATAATTTTTCGTTGGATGCTATTATTCCAAGAATTTGAGTTTGAAGTTTTCGTTTGACTAGGAAATTTAAATGTTGGACTGGACCACTTATCATGAATCAAAATGGGGGAGGAATCAACAAGAGTTGAATACGATATTCCATACACACATCTGTTTCAAATAGAATCTGTACCAGTGGAACTAGAAGAAATAGCTCAATTTTTAGAGACCGGTCAAGCACCTGAAGGTATGAGCACTAAAAAGGAACAAATTCTAGCAATGAAAGCTGCATTGGATAGTCTAATTAACAGATTCCTATATAAAATGGGCTTGCATGAAGTACATCATTGATGTGTGTTAGAACATGAAAGAGAAAAAATAATGCATGAAGCACATTATGGCCTAGCTAGAGGACATTTTCAGTTGGACACGAATGCTAAAAAGATCCAATAGTTGGGATTATGGTGGCTGACATTACACAAGGATTGTCAAAAGTTTATTAGTAAATATGATCTTTTCCAACATTTGGGTTGACCTTTACCTAGTACTGAGATTCCCATAATATCGGTAAATCCAATTTTATCATTTGACATTTGGGCTATCGAATTTATAGGACCATTTCTAGTTCCGGTAAGAAGTACAGGTGCATGCTACATCATAACTGCATGGGAGTATGTTACTAAATGGATAGAGGAAGAACCCGTAGAAACCTATTCTAGTAAAGTAGCTACCAAATCCATATATGAAAATATAATTACTATATTTTTCTGTCCATTGACTCTAATTAGTGACCACAGATCACATGTTATCAACAAAACCATTGCATCATTGATAAAGTAGTTCAAAATCGGCCATAGATGAAGCACAACATATCATCCTTATTCTAATGGGGCAATAGAAGTATTTAACAAAAACTTAACAAGAGGCTTAACGAAAATTTGCAACACTGACAAAGACACCTAGGATGAGAAAATTCCTGCTATATTATGGGAATATAGAACATCATACAAGTGATCTACAGACCAAACGCCACCCAGACTAGTCTACGGCCAAAAAATCGTCATCCTGCTACACTTCCAAAAATATACATCAGTGATAGACCACATATTACATATTAATGTCGAAGAAGCAAAGAAGGAATGAATAATGAAACTAGATAAGCTAGAACACTGACTATTTTCTATACAACACCAGGAAATCCCAAAAGAAAGAACAAAAAGCATGACACAACCGAAATATAAAAAAAAGAACTTGCCGTTTGGAGATATTATGTTGATGTATAACTGTCGGGTGAAAGGAAAAAAAAATAAACTACATACAGAGTGGATGGGACCCTACATCATTGAAGAAATCAATTCCAACATATTAGTCCGACTGAGAACGTTACAAGGAATAGTATTTCAGAAACTTGTTAATGGTGCCCAACTAAAGCTGTACAAAAACTAAGAAAAAATTCTCTCTCTCTCTATATATATCGAAAGAGAAAAATAATAACGGTTCCATAACTATTAAACAAAACCTATAAAAACCATAAAAACCTAAAAGCAACGAAAAGAAGCAATCCAATGATCAAAATGACAGGAAGTAGCAGAATACAATTCGACAGAAATAACAACCAACATTTTAGCCATCAACATACCGATTACCGAACACAAAAATGGCATTTCTGTCATCATGCACATCGACAAGAATATCAAAATGTCTAATCAATCCATCATGACTATAGATAGAGGGAGCGCTAAAACCAGAGCACATTAAAAGAGCTTTCAATAGAGAATCCTTTGCGATCATATCTGCCATTAATACCTCCATTGACAAGATCACCAATCACTCCACCTATAAATACTACATCAAATGAAGATTTCATATCATTTTATGAAGAACTAGAGAGCCATAGTTATCAAACCCTTGAGATAAAATTACCTGTTCAGAAAATTGAACCCACAACCAACAAAATGGCACCAAAGAAGACGAGATCCATGACCAAAGCAAAGGAGTTGCAATCCACTATGACCCCGTTGATAAAAATATTAGACAACATCAGTAAGGAAAAATTACTGGAGAACTCATGGGTGCAACTCTAGACATAAATTAAGAAATGGGCATATGTAAGCACAAAAATTACAGAAGAAGCACAGAAAGTATGTGCTGGTACCATCATGAGTTATATTAGTGCACCTCTCATGGTGAATTTTAGAGGGAAAATAAATCATCACAAAATTTATAACTAGTCGATACCACAATGGGAAATTTTACTTTGATACACCTTTTGAGATATCCGACGAAGTCATTTACAAACTTACAAGGCTTTCTAACAAAGGCACACCTGTCATTGTCGGTTCCATACCTGATTTGGTTGAAATATTAGTAGGTACACCGACTGGAAAAAAATATAACAGAATGATATTCGGTCAAATCATGTACATAGCACCAAAGATGGTCACAAAAATTGTGTCTACAGGTCTAACTGTTGCAAGGAAAGGGTACGATTTGAGGCTCAACATGTTGGAAGTCGTCGACTCTATAGAGGAGTCAGGGAAGACTTATTGTTGGGATCAATATGTATCCAGAATGATAAAAAACATATGTGAAAATTTCTGGAAACAAGAGTAGAGATCAGATTACCTTTGTTGATCATATGGATCATTATGTTACATTTATGTCTTGTCGAGGATCCATAGTTCCTGGAATCAGTAAGATTCCATATGTGGCGTTTTAAGCCATTTTCAATGGTTGGGAACTCACAGGAACTAGAAGCATCCAAAGTGCTCCTAGACAACTAGTTTCAAAACTTAAAGGTCCTAACGTCTAGATGGAGGGTCCCTCAAGATGACTTCTATCGACAATGCACATTAAGTTGGAGCTCGACCATACTGTAGTCTGGTACATGCAAGGAGCTGTAGTGAAGGCTAAACACCTTGACTATTACCTAAAAGACGAGGATATTTTTAAAGAGTGGACCTGACAATCCAACACTAAGATGTCCATAGCAGTGATGGAAAAGAATGCCAAGCAACCAAGTGTGGAGCCTCTGACTAGATAAGAGAAAGAGGAATACTATGAAGTACACCTTCATATCAACACTTTCACTTCAAAAGAAACCCCAGATGAAGAGGAAAATACTCTTCAGATTGTAACGGTACCACATCCACAACAATCACTTTTACTAAACAAACAATAGGAGGAGGAAGGTGAATAGACAAACGAAGAAACACAGTCCGACAAACCTAAGCATGCCCTGACAAAGCATAATATTCGACAAATAGCTCAGGAAATATCAAATTCAAAAAAGAAGAATGATAGTCCAACAAAGGGGAAAGGGAAGTGCAAAATCATCCTTCCAGAGGAATCAGAAGATGAAGAAGAGTTGCTTTCCAGCACTGATGACATCTTGGAGGATGCTTCCAAGAACAAAATATCTATTGAGATGCAGTTAAAACGCTTCATAGAAGAATAAGGAAAACAAGAAAAATCCAAAAAGATAAGAGTCACCACCCCCCCTGAAGTCAATCCTATTGATTTAACTTCCACCCCTTTTCCTTCATCTCCAACTAGAATAACAAAAGAAGAGATACTAGACACAACCGGTGTTGCCTCACCAAACCCTTATAAAGATATAATACCTAACACTATTAACGAGAAATTTGATAAAGACGTTGACCTACAACAACTTTCCCACAACCTTTCCAACCTATTTTTCAAGGCCCAACAAATAAATACCACGCACCAACTCACCAATTCAAGCTCTAGACGATGACTTGTCACCCAGAAACCTCACCAAGCTTCCCCAGAACCAAAATTTGTGGGAACCATTAAATCCTCATTCATAAGAAACTCCAAAAAATCATCCCACATTGTCACAACTAAAATTTCATTGTTTACACCATCTGCTGCAAACCATCCCTTGCTAGTTAATCAAGCAGATGAAGGAGCACTTGATCTTGATGAGAAAGTGGAAACACTGGTAATAGATCAAGAAATATAAAACCTTCTCGATTCCGTCGACTTAAAACCTGAATTCAAAAATATTATGTTGACAGTGACCTTCCAACCAACCCATAAACCCTAGAGAATCCACCATCACCTACACCACCATTAACCTCAGCTCCACCTCCGAACCCAGATCTTCCATCTACACCATCGACAGATGCACAACCAGCCACCGACCTTGGGCTTGAGACATAGCTGGAAAACCCCAATGCAACATAAACATTAGAGGACATTTCAACTCAAAATGGGCCTCCTAAAAAAATTAATAACATAACACTTAAAATAATAAAATAATATTTATTAATTTTGGAGGAATAAAAGCAAAAAACTGTTTTTTTTTCTTCGACATATCTCCCCATGTTTTCACTCAAATTTCAATCGGGATATCTCATTGGATGAAGAATTAAATTCCGCATCCAATGAGTACCCACTCGGCATACTTTTGACGGACCCCGCTACCCCAAAAACAAGAAATACCTAAAAAATGTGATGATGACATCATCATCACATTTTTTTCAGGTATTTCTTGTTTTTGGGGTAGCGGGGTCCGTCACAAGTATGCCGAGTGGGTACTCGTTGGATGCAGAATTTAATTCCGTATCCAACGAGATATCCCGATCTAAATTTGAGTAAAAACACGGGGATATATGTCAAAAATACAAACAAAAAAAGTAGTTTTTTAATGATACCTATCCCCAAATTTATATTAAAAAAATGTTTAAGACCTATACAGTATTTCAAATTTAAAGGAATTTCATTGTCTATCACATGATGACATGGAATTTGATTTAAATTTAAAATGCCCATTTTGATTTGAAATTTCCTCTAATGATCAACCGATAGACAAACATCCAACAGAGGAACAACAGATAAAACAGAAGCAACCAGAGACAGTACCAACAGGAATAGAGTTTTCACATCATTCTCGAAACAAAATAAAAATAAAAGTGAAAAAAGAGGAAATAATGTGAGCAGTAGTTGACACAATCAGCATTACAGTAGTTACCGGCAGTTATCCACCTACACCAGTTAGGCTTGACTACTGCAGTCGAGACACAGAAAATCAGCGATGGTGAAGTGGATCAACTGTTGGAAGCACTTAATAAAGAAGAAATAATAAGAAAATAAAGAAAACAAGAGAAGTTTGATAAACTTAAATTAGAACAAATAGAATTTCTAACAAAATGCAGGAATTTGACACAAACAGTTTTCTAGGAGCAGCAGAAACCGACACTGACAAACCACTAGAAAAATCTTATAAGTTGTTTGAAATTGTCGTGTCCAATCATCAAACACAATTGCATACAAAGAAGGAGGAACAAGAAGAGGAGACTTTGTCCTACTAAAAAAACAATTTACAGCATTTTCAGAAGCTTACAAGGTATTCAAAAAACATTTTGAAGAGTCCATCACTACCGAAGAAGTATTAGGAAATTGGTATGCATATTATGGCCAAGTATTCCAACAAATTCGTGAGACTCATGAGCATATCAAAACAATGGAAAATCAACAAGGACTATCAGAAGCAATGAAGAATACAGTATGAGATCAGATAGTACTGGAAACAACAAATCTAGAGGAATTATAAAAACAAGCGCATCATTGGATAAATCAAGCATTCCGTAGCATCGACGCACTTGATAAAATTTATCCTCACATGAAAAGATTACTCGACACAATAGAAGAGAAGGCACAATTTTTTGGCACCGACATGGATAATATTATAGACCTATCACTATAGGAGAAGATGTTGACCTTGTCAAACATTACAACCTTGACCATTGATATTCAAAAAGCACTATGCAATTGGACAAAATTTTAGCATCAACAAGTAGTGACAACATAAGCCTTTGTAGATATTTGTGTATAGAAACAACCATCTATTTGACAGCATAGTACATGAGACAAAACAATTGTAAAAAAATATTTAGACAGTCTATTTTGTTTCCTCCCCTGTTTCTTCGGGACAAAGAAAGGTTTTGTTCTTGGTGGAGATCTTGGAGAAGCTAGTCGGTAATCTGACTAGACTAGTTATCTAACTAATTAGACATTAGGTTGGCCTTCATAGGTCGTTTCGGTTGACTAAACTGACAAGTAGTTATTTTTAACTGTTTTGTAATCATATATATAAGTTGTTGAGCCATATACAAACTTGGTTCAGTTTGATGTATGTATAAACCCACATGTGTTATTGCGTAATAGAAAGTTGTTATTCAACATACTATCCTTGTCTCTTGTATTTGTTATGTTTAAATGATTATTTATGTGTATTGTCGGTAACCTTGCACTCTGAGTGATTAAAACATATAGTCTTCCTTGAATAGGTGTATCCTTTTATTAATTATTAAAATAAATAAATTTTCAATTACAGTCATCCTTGACCTAGTTGGTTGTAAACTTTACAATAAAAATTAACATAATGTTTTTTCTAATTTTTTTTTTTTTTTTTAGTTATGGGTATGTTACAAACACCCCCCCTTAATATCAACATTGTCCTCAATGTTTCTTAATTTATTCTAACTCTTCTTGGAACAAAGCTGCATATTCCACCTACATTTCGCTCTCCAATTCCTAGGTCGCTTCACCTAGACTGAGGTGTTTCCACTGTACATTTACCTATCCAATGGTGCAATTCCATAGAAAAAATTGCCTTCTGTCAAGAATACAATCTGATTACACCTAAAAATATCCTTCTAGTTCTACCTCAATCACATTCCAGTCAATTACATGAGTAGCATCTTCTATATACTTTTTCAAAATAGAAACATGAAAGACGTTATGTATTTTAAGATTAGGTGGAAAGGCTAACTAATATGACACTAGCCCCATGTTTTCTAGTGTTTCAAACTGTCGATAATACTTGGGTGCTAATTTAGCACATCTCCCTAGTTTAAAAGGGTTCTTTCTTGGTTTCACCTTAATAAACACATGCTCACCTACTTGGAATTCCTTCGGAGTTCTTTTAAGGTCGTCATGACTCTTTTGTCGGTCTTGAGCTATTTTCAAGTTTCCTTCTACCTAATTCACTGTTAGTTCCAATTATTCATTTTCAAGTTGCATTGTACCTATTTCACTGTTAGTTCCAATTATTTTAACTTGTTAGGTCCTAACATCAATATGTCTACTGGATTACTCAATGTAATACGAGTGTTACATTTTCTACCATATAATATTTCAAAAGGACTCAGTTTTGCTGAAGCTTCATACTGATGACTTCCCAGGAATAAAGCAGATTTGATTCCAGGAGGTTTCCCAAGTGCTCCATGACTCAAAATTAGCAAGTTTGACCACTATGGATGTGTGGAGGACAACTTGCATAAGGTGGAATATGGAATCTAGGCAAATAAGACAAAAATTGGATTAATTAATGTCTAAGGTAGCTAAATATGGGTTGATTATTCTAACACCCCCCCTTAATCCTGACTTATGAGTAAAATATTAGAAAATTATAGGGCCTAGCAACAAGGCTTAGTCACCCTTTACATACTGCATGTCCATTTAACCAAGGAAAGAGGCAAAAATCCAGTGGGAAAAATACTCCCTTAAACATGGACTGTAAAACAAAATTTGGAAATCTTGTCATCACTCATGCTTCACAGCATGATCAGCAATCCCCAACAGTGATTTGAGATTGCTGAATGTCTTCTCAGAAAAAAATTTGGTGAAGATATCTGCTAGTTTTTATGAAGATGAACAAAAGAGTAGGTAAATGGTGCCATCATGCACAAGCTGCCTGATGTAGTGCATATGGATCTCAATGTGTTCGGTTCTTTGCTTTTGAACTGGATCATTACATATTCAAATGGTACTCTAATTATCATAGTAGATAGTAGCTGAGTATTCTGATTCGAAGCCAGACTCTCTAAGTAACCCCTGCAACCATAAACATTGAGTTGTTGCATTTACAACTCCTCTATACTCTGATTCTGTAGATGATAGTGCAATGGCACTCTATTTCTTTCTTGGCTAGCTGATTGGCCCTTCTGCAAGCATGAACACATATATTGATGTTGACTTTTGATCTGTGTTGTCACCTTCCCAATCACTGTTAGTAAACCCAATCAAATCAAGATCAGATTTAGCTTTATAGAAGATCCCATGAGTCCTTGTTCCATGAACAAAGTTAAGGATACTTTTGGCTGATCTCCAATGGATCTCATGAGGATCATCCATGTATCTTGAAGCCACACTTACTGCATAAGAAATATCAGGTCTATTATGTGTAAGATACAACAAACATCCAATCAATTGCCTATACAGTGTATTGTTTACCATAGGTGAAGAAACAACTTCTTCAATCTTAACTCCTGAAAGGAAAGGAGTCTTGCATAGCTTTCAATCCTTCATTTTGAATTTGTTCAGAAAATCCAAGGCATACTTGGACTAATTTATTTCGATTCCTTCTTTGGTTTGAGAAATATCGAGCCCCAAGAATTGGCTCAATAAGCCCAAATCTATCATTGAGAAGGCATGGTTCATTGCATCATTCAAGGAAGCAATTTCATCCTTTGAGCTTCCTGTAATGAGAAGGTCATCAACATACAAAACAATGATCATTAATGAACCATGAATCAGCTTCAAATAGAAATTTGGATCTGACTTGCATCGAACAAAATTCAGTGATAGCAGAAAGCTATCAATCTTGGCATACCAAGTCGTGGGGGCTTGCTTAAGCCCATACAATGACTTCTTTAGCCTGCACACAAGAGATGGGTTAGTAGAAAATCCTTGAGGCTGATGCATGTATATCTCTTCAATGAGATCTCCATTCAGAAAAGCACACTTCACATCCATGTGGTGTACCTCCCATTGCTTTGAAGCTGCAATGGCTAAGGCTAGCCTGATGGAGTCCATCTTTGCCACTGGTGCAAAGGTCTCATTGTAGTCTATGCCATGTACCTATGAGTATACCTTGGCTACCAATCTGGCCTTGTACTTCAGAGGTGAACCATCAGCAGTAAATTTGGTTTTGTACACCCACTTACACTGTTAACACCCAAAAAGTGTTCACTACCTCATCTACCCCACTACATGGCTCATTTTTCTATTTTCCTACCATATTTCCTTCAAAAACCTGAAAATCCCACCAAAAAGCCTCCAAAAGGCCTAAAATACCTCCAAAAGGCCAAAAAACCGCTTTTTTCCTCCAAAAATATCCAAAATTCCTCTAAAATAGCAAAAATCCCCAAAAGGGAAGAAAAAATATAAAATAATGAGGAAAAGGAGGAAAAAACCCTAAACAGCTGCCCTAAACCACATGGTTTCCAAAAACCATGGGCCAGCACTCCTCCACTAAAAAACTAAAAATAAGTGATGGAGACCCCTTATTTCTCATCCACAATCACAAGCATCCTTACTCTGCCAAAATTGCTCTTGAAACCCTTGCTCACCCCTTGAGCTACTTTCACCATTGAGAGCCCCTTTTGGCCCATTTCCACCACCGGAAGAAGAGAAGGAGAAGCTAGAGCTCGAAGCAACCTCACAGATCAGCGCAAAGAGCTTCACCAACCTCCACATCGGAGGTAATATCAATAAAAAAACCATTCTTTATATTTTACTGTTTTGTTTCATGCACGAGTTTTAGATTAGTTTTTATTCCTGTTTAGCATTTTTCTTTCCATTTTATTGAACTGCTACTAAGGAGTCCATTCTCCTTAGTAGGTGCTCATTCACACAAGCTAGGGGTAAAACCCTAGCCACAGTTTTGGCGACTCCACTGGGTTTTTTATTTCTGGTTTCAGTTTTTGTTTTCTCCTTTCGACTGTCCCTTTCGGCCGCCGTAAACTGTGTTTTTTCCCTCTGCAGCCGCGTCCCGACCGCGTCTTTCAGGCCTTTACCAACGACCCGACCACAGCTATCAGACCGTCTCCGACGCCCTGCCGGTGGATTCAAGTCTGTTACCTGCGATCCGACTGCGGCTATTCAGCCTGTTTGCTGCGATCTGAACGCGCCTGTCGGCCATTTTCTCGCGTCTCGAGCGTGAGTTTTAGCCCTTTAACTGCGACCCGACCGCACCTATCGTCTTTTTTCCCGCGTCCCGAGCACGAGTGTCAGCCCCTTCGCTATTCCCCGACCGCGTTTGTTTCCCTTAAACCCGCGGTCCGACCGCCCGATTTCACCACCGACCTGCGGTCCTGTTTTTGCAAACCAGCCCCTTTGCTGCAATATTTTCTGCATCTACACAGACATCTGTTCCACCTGTAGCCCTACTTCCTTACAGCCTTTTCTGCAACCCCATTTCTGTTCCCTTTTACACCATTTGTTTAATATTTCAGCAGTTTATTTCAGAAAATTTTGCAGGTTCAAGTTGTGCATTCAGTATTGTTGTTAGTTAGAAGGCTGCCCCTATGTGTGGCACTTCTATTTCGTGTTCATCACCTCACAAGAACACACTCTATCACCTAATTCAAGTGAGCCTTAAAATACTACTTAACTCAACCAACATTCTAACCCCACTTGGGGAACACAAAAGAATTTTTGTAGTTAGGTAGGATCGGGGGGATAGGCTTCCAATAACACCCCTCGGTTATTTACACTTGAGACATAGCTGTTGTCCAATTAGGGAACTAAAATCCCCTAGTATTTTTTGGCACGGTCACAACCAGTTTACCAGAGGGCCTCTCCCTTAGGAGGGTTGAAGTCGTGAGATTGGTTCCGGAGGCCTGAGTGGAATACCGCACTCCATTCAGTAACTGAAGGGCTACCTTTCGCAGTTCTCGGGATATCCCTGTATAGGGGTATTGCGGTAAAAGGACCAAGCGGCAGATTCACCTTTCTGGATGTGTCATGAACAAGGTATCTTAGTTGCCATTCTTATAGGATTTGACTACCCGGTGTCCCTCCCGGTAGGGGGATATCATAGCCACTTAGCTTTCCTATTAATATTGTCTGACTTGGATTTCATCACCTTGCAGAGGATATGTCTAGTTGAGTCAAAATACTTTTAGTTAGGTGTTTTCATGCTCCCTTACCTCCTTTTGGTCTAGTGAGTCCACTGTTTTCTTTTATTTTTAGGAAACCTGCTGCTTGTTGGTATTCTGACCATTTTTGTTGACACTACCCCTATTGTAGCACAGCTGTTACATTGGGTGTTTTGAGTAGGTTGTTGGCCTGAGTGCCTTATTTTTTGAGCTCCCCTTCTGCACACTCGGTTGCATTAGGGTTTTTGAGATATTTTTTACTCACCTCAACCCGCAGAGATTTGACACCATCTGTCACCATTGAGTCTCCGAGACATTCTCGGCGCCTCAGGGGCGAACCCCCACAGCACGGTTCACTTGACACCACCCGTCATCGCACATATCATCCTCACTTGATACCACTTATCATAGATCTTGAGCCTTGTCACTTGACTCCACTCGTCAACAGCATAGGACCCCGTCACCGGTTATTGACGCCCCTTATTTTACCTCTGATTCTGAGCTAGAGTCTGAGAACCCCATTTACACTGCCCCCACTAGCCCCATGGCTGGCGTAACTTCCACTCCTGTTTTGGTAGAGATCGCTGGTGGCACATCCACCACTACACTAGCCCCTATACCCGTTACCACACCTGTTTTGGGTATGCCGTCCACGGGGCCCTCTACCGTTCCCCTCATGGCACCTATTCCCGCAGCGGGAATACCTATTCCCACTCCATAAGTGGCTCACACTACCCATGGCAGTGCGGGACCATCCCATACCACCTTAGTTCCCCCACTTGGGGGAAACCTCCCTACCACTACCCCTCCACTTGGGGGCATTGGCCTCAATTTGGTCCAACCCACTACTGTGTCCCATCCTTCCTCCAGTTTGTCATTCATGGCTAGCCTCAACCTGCCTGACCTTGCCAGATTGACTAACGACCCTATCCGACACGACCCGGCATGGCCTCACATGCCCACCAAGCTCCCCTCTGACATCCCCAAGTTTGATGGCAAGGCAGGTGAGGACCCACAAAACCATATTATGTCCTTCCATCTATGGTGTTCCTCCAACTCCATAGTAGATGACTCTATCCGCTTTCATCTCTTACAGCGCACCTTCACTGGCTCTACAGCCAAGTGGTATATCGAGCAACCCCATGGAACACATAACACCTTTGCTTCCCTTGCCTCCACCTTCCTGCAGTTCTTCCAGTTACCTATCTGCTATGACGCGGGAGTTGAGATCCTCCTATCCTGCAGACAAAACACGGCTACCCACATCACGGACCACATTCATGAGTGGCGTCGACAACATAGATTATGCAAGATCAAATTGGACGACCGGATCTTCCTAGATTGGTTCCTCAAATCCCTTCTTCCTGTCATTGCTAAGGATGTGGCATCTGAAAGACCCCAGTCTGAAGAAGAGGCCATCCTTAAGGCCCAGCAATTCGACCTCATTTACGCCATGTCGGGCTATCTTTATACCATTATACCCGACGCCCCTCGTGGCGAGTCTTCCCAGCACGATGCGCCGGGGGCATCCCACGCAGCCGACGGCATCATTGGCTGTGTCTCTTCGCATCCTCAACCATTTTCCATAACACGTCCTACCCCTGGCCTTGACCTCTCGCGAGCTACCTCACATCCTGGAGCCACCAACTCGTATCCTCCCATGACACATCATCACCATACCCATGGACCCTCATGTCCACCTCAGTGTTTCGGTCATGCGACTCCTGCTTATGCCCCCCCGATCGCACCTCAGCCCTACTACCACCAGCAAGATGCACCAGCTCCTGCGCCTTCACAAGCCCAACCCGCTTATTACCCACCACAGGAAACCCCTGCGGCAAACCCCCAACCCCCTCAAGTTGTTGCACCTGCGCAACCGCCACCTACATATCATCCACCACAGCCTGCTCCAGCTCCTGCGCAACCTCAGAATCCACTTGCTGCCCAAGGGCAAGTTTACACCCAACAAAACCCACAGCAAAACTAGAACAACCAACGTAACCAGGGCCAACCAAACTGCAGCAGGGGCCGAAATCGTGGGAACAACCAACCTACAGACCAAGCTGGTAAACCCCCTAATCCCCCTGATAATAATAATGCGGCCCCTGCTAACCAAAACCCTGATCGCCTGCCCAAGCAAGCTAAAAACCCCAATCTGCGAACAAACCATCCTTGTTCTATTTGCGGGGTCTATGTCCACTATACACATTTTTGCCCACACATGGAGCGAGTTCGGCAACTTTGGGCTGAAGATGCCCGCCACCAAGGGCAGGCAGCTCCTCAAGCACCACCCAACCCTCCACAACCTCAGCAGCCACCTTTGGTGTTGCAAAACCCCTTACCAACCCAAGGTGTCGTGAACACCCAACCATTGGCTCCCCCTCAAGCCAACGCCCCAACCCAGCAACAAATCACTGCTCCTGATCAACCCATGCTTGACTTAGGTACCCACCACTTGTTGATGATGTTCTTCGATAAGGTCAACCTCCAGACCCGACGAAACCAATACGGCTCCACCCCTGAAGCCCCTTCCACCGATAAACCCACTAAGGCTCATCCCACTGATCAGGCGTTACGTATACCTCCACCTCCACTAGAAGGCACTCCCAAAGCACCTCGTTCCCCACTTCACCGTATTAACAACAACCCCAATGCACGCGCTGCGTCAAACTACAACATTGTTGATGACTTAGCCCAATCTCCCACAGCCATGTCTACGTTAGAAGTCTTAAAAAAATGCCCTTCACAGCGCAAGACTTTACTCTCAGCCATTGGGGCTATCGATCCAAACGATTCGAATGTAATGGCATTTGATTTGGACCAATCCGAACCCCGCATGCCTTCCACTTTAGCATTTCAAGTTTCCGTTTCCATCCGGAATTTTGTCATCCATCGATGCATTATTGATGAAGGTGCCTCTACGTGTGTCATTCCCACCTCCATCTGGCAGAAAATGGGATCCCCCACCCTCCATCAGTCCTCCACTACGTTGCGTGCCTATGACGGTCATTCAGCTCAACCACAAGGCCTCTTAACTAACGTCCCCATCCAACTGGCTGGAAAAACTATCCTCATCAATATCAAGGTTATTAATGCACAGCTTGATTATAACCTTTTACTTGGCCGTAGCTACATGTATGCCATGCAGGAGGCTGCTTCTATCGTTTTTTGTACCATGATGTTCCCTCATGAGGGACGCGTGGTCAAGGTTGACCAACTCACTTACCATGATCCCAATGCCCCCGCGGCACCCGAAAATGTTCTCCCCGTGATTGAACAACCTGTTTCGAGTGCCACCACTTCAGTTGTTTCCTCTACAGAGCCCAGAGTTTACTCAGATGCGCCCATGACCTTGACCTTCCAATCTATTCCCCCCCCATCACCCGCCACTGACATGTATGACCTGTGTACACTGTCCCATAATACGCGAACTTCTACTAATCAACCGCCCTTGTTGCCGAAACCCCCTTTGGTACCTAGCCATATTGGTGCTACCCCCATCCATACCATTCCTTTTCTTTTCCCTCCATCAGGAGTAGTTAGCGCCCTGGTCATGGCCACCCTCAGCCTTCCTGGGTTGACCTTAGGATTCCCCGTTTGGTATCTTTCGCCTCCCGTTCCCCCGCCGGCACCAGATGTCGTCCTGCAACCGGTGCAACCCATTTTCACTACTAGTCAACCACCTCCCGGTGTCGCTACCCCGTTGTCCTCCACGAAACCCCCCCCCCTCCGCTTACCAAACCCATTGGGGGCAGAGGCCCCCAACCTTACACTGCTGTCCCACCTCCCAAGACAGTCAAAAACCCCCCTGTGTTTCGTGCTCCTCCCAAATGCTCGTTGTGCAATGAGTTGGGCCATGCAACTCACCAATGTCCTCAGTTATCGACACTACAGAAACACATGCAAATGCTTGACGATGACCCCAGTATACCGGTTGTCCACCTTGATTCAACCCCTAAGCCTCATGACAAATCATTGCGCACTAACCACTCCTGTGCCAAATGCGGTATTTACGGGCATTACACAAATCATTTTCCCGATCTCCCCGATTACAGAGCAGCTCTCTTTGAGATGAACAATCTGGATCTTGAGATGGCACCACCCACCATTGAGGAGATCCACCCCCCGGTCTCTCCCCATTTTTAAGAGATTAATACCATTTATATGATCTCTTCTGCCACTACTTCCTCGTCAACCGATTTGACGACACAAACTTTTCGTATTGATGAGGAAATCCTCGAGGCTCTCACTGCCTCGGAGTATCCCTGGGATAACATGCACCATCGTTCCTACTTCCTCCCAGATGAATCCTCCTCTAACACTGCTACCCAATTTGCAGTTGAATCCAAAGACTTCCTTCCCCCCAAGGTCGACTGGTTCAAGGACCCTATTCCTGCTCCTGACGCCTTCGAGGAGGGTAACATGGCCAACATCTCACCTGTCCTCCAAACTGATATCGCTGCCCCAGGAAGCACCCCTGAACTCATCACTTTAGGAGCCTCTTGCAGTGAACAAGAAATTGAGGAATACAAGAAACTCTTTAGAGCATTCCGTGATGTCTTTTCCTGGTCCTATACCAAAATGCCTGGTCTTGACCCTACCATTATAGAGCACCACATTGACACATGGCCGGATGTACCCCCCATCCGTCAGAAACAGCATCCCATTCATCCCTCAAAGCTCCTAGCTGTCAAAGCAGAGATCGAGAAACTTCACATGGCAGGATTCATTTATCCTATTGCCTATACCACCTGGGTTTCCAACCCTGTTCCTGTTAACAAAAAACAAGGCACCATTAGAGTATGCACGGACTTCCGAGATTTAAACCGCGCCTATCCAAAAGACAATTTCTCCATGCCATTTATTGACCAACTCATCGATGTGTGTGCGGGTCATGAAGTCCTTTCGTTCATGGACGGTTTTTCTGGATACAATCAGATCCAAATCCCAAAGGAGGACCAATACAAAACTGCCTTTACCACCCCATGGGGCACCTTCGCCTATTGCGTCATGCCTTTTGGCCTAAAAAATTTTGGTGCCACATTCTAGTGGGTCATGACCTATTGCTTTCATGATTTGGTCCACATCCTGCTCGTCTACCTTGATGACCTTACAGCTCATTCCCGGAAACGATCCGACCACCTTAACGACCTTCGGCAAGTTTTTCTACGTTGTCGTAAATATCAAATTCGCTTGAACCCACACAAGTGTGTCTTTTGCATTCTGGCAGGCCGATTGTTGGGTTTCATTGTTTCCCAGAAAGGAATTATTGTTGATCCTCTGAAAGTCCAAGCCATTTTAGACCTTCCCTCTCCTCGCACACTTCGGTAGCTCCAAAGTCTGCAAGGGTGCTCCAATTTCCTTCGACGCTTCATTCCCGATTACGCCACAACCGTTCACGGTTTCCTGCACTTGCTCCGCACCCACGTACCCTTTGTCTAGGACGAGCAAGTAGAAGCTGTATTCTAATCCCTCAAGAAAGCTCTCACACAAGCCCCCTTGATCTCCCCCCTGAATTTCTCTTAGGACTTCATCCTTTACGTCTCGGCATCTGAGCATGCTGTGTCTGGCGTCTTAGTTCAAGAAGACACCTCACACCAAGAGCATGTCATTTACTACATCAGCCAGACCTTGTCCAGCCCACCCCTACGTTACCCATATGAGGAGAGACTAGCCCTAGCAATGGTCTTTTTTGTCCAAAAATTGCGACACTACATTTTACTTAGTCATACCACAGTCATCGCCGACTCTAACCCCATGGTATATCTCCTAAACCAGCAGCTCCTGCAAGGTCGTGTGGCTAAATGGGTCATTATCCTCCAGGAATATGACCTCACGTTCCGAACACCTAAGAGCACTAAAGCCCTTGCCCTTGCCCAGCTTATCACTGATCTTCCTTCTTTTCTCCCGGCCCCACCCATCTCCGATGAGTTACTCGACAACCACTTGTTCACTATCTCGTCTGATGACCCATGGTACGGTGATATCTTGTTATACCTATGCATGCAGAAATTTCGACCCGAAATCACTCGTAATGAACGTCGTCGTATCCGTCACCAGGCCTCTCGCTACCTCCTCATAGGAGATGTCCTTTACCGGCGAGGGGTCGACACCATTCTTCGTCGTTGCCTCACACTTGCAGAAGCTGAACATGTCCTTAATGATTGTCATAGCGGTGCCTGCGACGGCCATTTCTCGGGGATGGCCACTGCCCAAAAGGTCGTCCACACCAGATACTTCTGGCCCACACTCTTCACCGACTGCATCTCTGTGGTCAAGCATTGCCATAACTGCCAACTTTTTTCCCCCAAGGCCCGGACACCACCCGCTCCATTACACCTAGTCGTCACCGTTGGTCCCTTTTGTAAGTGGGCCATCAACTTCATGGAGTGTAGACCCCCATATGAAAACGGCCATAAGTACATCATTGTTGCCGTCGATTACTTCACCAAATGGGTGGAAGCCATGCCCACCTTCAACTGTACCGCTGACACTGCTTCCTGTTTCTTTTTTAACCATGTTATCACTCGATTCGGGGTCCCTAAACAGTTGGTCTCAAACCATGGATCACACTTTGAATATTTCGTGTGGCGCGAGTTATCCACCCTCCTCAAGTTTGAACACCAATTTTCTTATGCTTACTTCCCTCAAGGGAATGGTCAAGTAGAAGCTGTTAACAAAATCCTCAAAACCATACTCCAACGCACTGTTGACCATCATAAGTCCAATTGGCACCACATGCTATTCCCTGCCTTATGGGCTTACCGTACCTCCACCAAGACCGCCACTGGTTTTACCCGACTTCATTTAGTTCATGGTGTAGAGTCTGTCTTCCCCATCGAGTGTCAGATACTAGCCTTGCATATCGCTGTTGAGCTTCTCCCCGATACCTCCCCCCTCGAGCAACGTTTGCTATCCCTCGAACAAGCAGATGAAGATCGTCGTGCCACTCTCCAAAACATCGAAGCTGCCAAAAACCGCTCCAAAGCCGGTTATGACAAACATGTCCACCCTCAAACTTTCCACGAAGGGGACCTCATCCTGGCCTATGACCAAGCCCACGACAAAACCGGTAAAGGAAAGTTTGAATCCATGTGGCAAGGCCCTTACATTGTGCAAAATTGCCTCGGCAAGGGGGCATACATTTTAGCAGACTGTGAAGGCCACCCTTTACGCAACCCCCATAATGGGTTGTATCTTAATCGTTTTTACCCATAACTGTAACCGCGACCTCATTGATCCGCCTTGTACAGTTTGCTCTCTTTTTTTTATTTACCTTCTTTACCATACTCTTACATTCGTCATTTTTTGCATTGCTCACAGATGGACCATCTCCCACCTAGTTACACTGGCTTCGCTGACGGCGCAAGCCGCTGGTCTCCCAACCTGGCTTCTGCAGCATGGGTCTTGTATTCCCCTTCCAATGAACTGATTCACCTTGACGGAATATGTATAGGCGCCACTACCAATAACTAGGCAGAGTATGATGCCGTGACCGGTCTCCTGACCGCTGCCCTCTAGATGGGCATATGTCACCTTCATGTGTTTCTGGACTCCCAGCTACTTGTCTCCCAGCTCAACAACTGCTACCAGGTGCGTGATCCTTGCCTCTTTAGAAAATTCCTGCGTACAAAACAACTAAGCCGACAGTTTGAATCCATCACATTCACACATATTCCAAGAGCTTACAATAGCGTCGCAGATCAAATGGCCAATAACATCCTAGAGTGGCATATCAATCACACCTTGTAACACCTCCATCCTGCATAGCATCTCCTCAAAATATATAAAAACCGACAAAGATTGCATTACATCAACATTTGCATCAATGTACATAAACCATTAAACCACATTTGTATCTACAGGGGCATCCACGTGCCTAATCATTCATACATCATGTCGCATCACATAAAAGACACAAGGGGCATCCATGTGCCCAACATCCTAGACTACTTGCATCCACGTGCAATACAAACAATCACGCCTCATAAAGCGCATCCACATGCGTACAACTAAAACAACATCTCAAAAATGTGCATCCATGTGCACATATATATACATCAAAAAATAATACATGTCATAGCACTATACATATCCCGAGTACCCCTGTACTCAGCTATACAAAAAAATGACTGTACATCCCTAAATCCTCATCAAATACATGCCGGAGCTACCAAAACTCGAGGGGAGTCCCCTGCACTCCCTAATGAGAGTCATACCCTACATCACTGCCAGTATCTGCAGCCTCTGATTCCTCCCCTCGCTCCTCCTCTGGCACATCCTCATCCCCTGCGGGCTCCTATGCCCGTGCCCTATCTGCCAAGATTGCCACCCGAATCGCGATCGATCTGAAATCCTGAGGTGCCCTCATGCAATCCTGGATCACGTCTAGATCGATGTCCCGCCACCCCTCGTCAGTCACTCCCACCAGTAAACGGTCTAGCAGCACCCGCACAGACTCCAGTGTCCCCTCTACATCCCGGCGACGCACCTCCCCCCGCGTAGGCAGAGCTGGAACGGCCACCATCCCCCTCCGTGCCACATGCCCTGGTGGCAGTCTTGGGCCCACATTTGTAGATCAACTATTTTTTAGTAACCATATATCAATCAACTATCATATATATAAAAAACTGACAATGCAATCAAACCATATGTACCATCTGGTCCCCATGCCTGTCCTGGCGGCCGTGGCGCATCTGGATCTTCGGTAAAGTCCATATCTCTATATGGATAATCCTCAAGTGTCAACGGCAGCTAGAGCCACTGCAGGTACAACTCCTATGTAAAGTACCACCCAACATCACCGCCACCAGGGCGGCGCATCATCTCCCCCCATCGCACCATCCGAGGCTCCCTCAAGCCTCCTGCCCTGACCGGCACCTGCGGCCGCAGGGTGGGTACCCTCTCCATAAAGAATGCACATAAAAATGAACCATAGCAAAAACCCTTGCTAGACTCCTTCGCTGCTGTCAGCTACTGCTGAATGCAGGTCAGGAACATCTGGCCCCAAGCATAATATACACCGGCCAGGACACGCTCCACCAGCTGCATCTGGCCCCCAGACACCTTCTCCGGTGACTGGGATCCCAAAACACACACCACACAAGCTGCCATGGCTCATACTGCGGGCTCTTGTAGGTCTCTCACCAAGAGTGCATTCCTATGCACTCGAGCATCTGCCACACAGAACCGCTCCAACATATCATCCATATCAACGTCCGCAGACACCCACGGCTGTGTGTCTGCTATCCTCCCCAGGTAGGGCAACCCCGTCAAGAAGTATACATCAGTCAGGGTGAGGTCCACCCTCTCACCCTGGACTCAGAAAGCCTGTATATCTGGCTCCCAGAAACCAATCAGTCGGTTCAGCAGTAATGCTGCTGACTGCATCATCAGTATCTCAGCGAACTTCAGCAGTCCGAATAACCCCAGCATCGACCACACCCGCTGGTCCTCTCGGACGATGACCATAATCTCGTCGGGTATCTCCCGCTCTCTCCATAGCACCTGTGGCATCTTGTCAATCATACAAAGGAACCTCATCAGACTCATGACAAACAAATAGTAATCACCAACCAAAAACCCGAATAGCTCGGTCCAACACCGGGGCTTGAGGGTTCCCTGCCACGGTTTTCGACCGCGGGTATTAGGCCTACAGTCGCAGTCCCTAATCGCAGCTGTCGGGCCTACAGTCGCAGTTCCTAACCGCGGCTGTCGGGCCTACAGTTGCGGTCCCTAACCGTGGTTGTCAGGCCTACAGTCGCGGTCCCTAACTGCGGCTGTCGAGCCTAAACCCACGGTCCTTGACTGCGGTTCCGACCCAGAAACCCGCGGTCCACCCCACGTGGACTGTACAAATAGTACCCTGGGAAACACTACATCTCCCCAAACCCAATGACAAAGCTGGTATGAGTTTGACGGAATACCTGTATCTCCCGAATCTGAAATCGACCGGTCGGATTGTCCAGAAATCCCACCTCAGCTCTGGCCCACTCTGATCACTAGTCAAAGTCAAATAGTACAAATGACACTTGTCATGTTGGGCCCACTTACTATTTATAGTCCATTGACTTTTTTTCTTGCTTTGGCCGTACTGAACCCATACGAAGTCCGTTTTTTGCACCATTTCCACCATTGGAATCAGCACGACGAGCCCGTCACGCTAGTCACCTCGTTACATTATTTTTTCACACTTGTTATATCACCAGATTATTTTTTCTGAGCTCGTGATGATGCTTGAGATCATTTCTCGCTCTCACTTGGTACAATTTCAACATTGTGTCCCGACACCTTGTTGCCTCGATTTGCTCGCCACATCGGCCGCCATCAGATTGTTCCACACTTTTTACATGAGCCATCCACTCCTGTCATACTTCAAATGTTTCGTTATTTCGCCACCATTCATTCACCCCGCAAGGAGGCCCACCAGTGTTCCCCCCCACCCTCGTTCCTGGTCATCATAAATGTTCCTTGATTGAACACTTCCTCCTTGCCTGGCCATTCCATGACTTCAGAGTCTTCTTATTTGCTTTCAGACTCCTTAAAATTGAAAGCAACCACGAGCATGAACTATCCTGGGCTCGTAAAATCTGCACGACAGTACCATTTCATTATTTCAGAGTCTTCTTATTTGCTTTCAGACTCCTTAAAATTGAAAGCAACCACGAGCATGAACTGTCCTGGGCTCATAAAATCCGCACGATAGTACCATTCCATTCTTTTAGAGTCTTCTTATTTTCTTTCGGACTCCTTAAAATTGAAAGCAACCACGAGCATGAAATGTCCTGGGCTCGTAAAATCCGCACAACAGTACCATTCCATTCTTTTCGAGTCTTCTTATTTTCTTTCAGACTCCTTGAAATTGAGAGCAACCACGAGCATGAACTGTCCTGGGGTCGTAAAATCCGCACGACAGTACCATTCCATTATTTCCGAGTCTTCTTATTTGCTTTCAGACTCCTTAAAATTGAAAGCAACCACGAGCATGAACTGTCCTGGGCTCATAAAATCCGCACGACAGTACCATTCCATTCTTTCAGAGTCTTCTTATTTTCTTTCAGACTCCTTAAAATTGAAAGCAACCGTGAGCATGAACTGTCCTGGGATCGTACAATCCACATCACAATACCATTTTATACACACTCTTCTTCTATTCCCCTAACCCATGAAGAAGTTCCCTCGTGCCTCTTGGCGCCATGATCGATCCTCTCGGCAGCACCCCCAATTCGGTCGCCTTTGTTCAGAGTATTCTACAGTCTCCTGCCCATTTTCCACAGCTTGAGTCTCCCTCAGCCCAGTCACCCTCCCAGATCCAATACAGTGATGATCTCCTTAACCACTAGTCAGTGTCATATGCTGCCCGATCATCCCCACCATCATACTCTGAACAAAGGAAATTTGAGTCCACCCACTCTACTTGCCCAGTTATTTCCCCCCAGTTTATCACTCCTGACATCAGTACTATCACATTTCGGTTTTCCACCTCGCGCTCCTGTCAAGGAAACATCATTGCCTTGATAGTTGTAGGTCTCCCTCTGTCGACGACAGCCCCTCTATTCCATAGGATAGACCCAGAGGTCCCTGCGCCTTGGACCCATCACCATCTGTGGTGAGTGCCTACGGACCATTTTGGTAGGAGTCCTCATTGCCTCTCCGAATGGTTGTTTCTCACATGCTCGACTTCAGCACTTTTGTTCGCATCGTTGAGAATCGTGCAGGATTTATATCCCTTCCATTGTTTGTCGAAGACCCCGAATTTCCCCCGACTCTAGCACATTGGTGAGTCACCGTGGAACGCCCAGTTATATGTTCCTGTGGATGTCCGGGCTGCGTTGGCAATTGTATTCGGAAGCCATTCAGTTCCATGCTTCCTTAAGTACCCAATTCAGTTCCACTTCAGAGTACCATTGCGAGTGTGACCCTTGTCACTCTGATCCAGTAGCTCCTCAGTTCCTTTTGTACCACATTCAGTAGCACTGCTGTCATCCCAGTGCATCAGTTTTCCAGCTCAGATATGGTCTCCCTGGGGGAAGATCAACTAGCTCCCAAGTGTTGCTCTTCTGGAGCGAGCTAAACTTTTCTTTCATGGATGATTTCCATCTTGGATCATTTGATACATCTTCATATGTCTATGGATCTGATTCAACCATCAGATAGCATTTCTTTGCAAACATAGGATCTTTCATGCACAGAGCACTCTCAAACTGAAATCTAGTCCTCCTAGGATCATTAGGATTTCCAGCTGCATGAATGGTCTTGGATGCCCATTTTGGTCTTGTAGGACTGTTAGGATATGTAATAAAATCATCATTATTAGACATATCAGAATCAACATGTTCAACTATCTCTTCACTTACATTCAGAGATTCTGGTGGTGAAGAGGATTCTCCAACTTCCACTACTGCTAGGGGCTCTTCTTGAAATTGAACACACCTTTCAATGAAGGCTTTGTTTGTGCTCAAATTGATCAGCTTGTACCCTTTTGAATCTTCAGAGTACCCAAAAAATAGACACTCTTGGCTTTGGGGCTACAAAGCCTTCCTCTTTTATGTTGGAATTCTAGCCCAAGCCCTTGAGCCAAAAATCCTGAAATGGGTCACATCTGGCTTGTGCCCACTCCATGCTTCAAAAAGAGTCATACCATCAAGTTTTTTATGAGGCACCCTATTCTAGATATAGGCTGCACATTTTATAGCTTCGTCCATGTACTTTGGTGGCAAATTCTTAGCCTCCATCATGCATGTTTCCATCTCTTTTAGTGATCTGTTCTTCCTCTCAGAAACACCTTTCTGCTGTGGTGTGTAAGGGATAGAATGTTGCATCCGAATACCTGCATTTGCACAATATTGAATAAAATCAGAATTGACATACTCACCACCATTGTCAGATCTAAGGACCTTGAGTTTCCTCCCATACTGTTTTTCAACCAAAGCCTTAAAGACTTTGAAGAGGCCAAAAACTTCAGACTTGTGTTTCAAGAAGTAAACCCAGCAATACCTGGAAAAGTCATCTATGAATGTCAATGCATATTTGGCCTGATTCATTGACATATGAGGAAATGGGCCAGCAACATCATTGTGGATCAACTCAAGAGGTGCAGAGGTTCTCTCGTGACTAGCTCTCTCAAATTTATGCTCTGGGTGTTTTCCTAGGATGCAACCTTGACAGACTCCTTTG
>LPNX010939963.1:112927-131130 GCA_001517045.1 Pseudotsuga menziesii
AAGATTCAGAGAGTGGTAGATCCACCTTAAAGGATGAAGACCACCATGGGTATAAGAGATAACTCAAGATGAAGAAAAAAATGCTATGAAAGAAGCTATGATCAAAGAATAACAGTTGATCATGGGGAATGATGTATACGATATGATGGAACAAGTGTACAACGCAAGGTTCATGATTCTCCCCAGAAATAATAGACTATGACATGGCATACTCTATTGACCAGTATATATCAAGCATAGAACCACCTGTACAGAATGAAGAGGGAAGATGATACTCCACTTCAGGGGGAGTGACTACAGAAAATTATATCTGAGTTCGACATGGTACGACATGATGGATAGCTTTGTGATGGATCGAGACTTTACCAAGAGTAAAGTGGGTTCCAACCTTCAAGGTTGAATGAAGAAGACTAGGATATGTTGATGACCTGAGAAGACAAACTCATAGAAGATGTTATTATACTAGAATGATGTTTGGGATATAGTACTCAAACCAGAAAGCAAGAATGTGGTATCTTCCAAATGGATTTGCAAGATAAGATATGTTACTGATAGAAGTAAGGTAAGAGTTGTGGATAGAGGTTTCTATCAGAAAGAGGGAATTAATTCTGAAGAGACACTTACTCCAGGAATCAAGGTACACTTCCTTCAAAACTACATGGTAGTTTCTTCCATGATGAAGTAAAGACAAGCCTTCCTTAATAATATGATTGAGGAAGAGTTTTACATCGAATACTCACGAGGATTTGAAGTTGAAGATAGAAGGAATCAAGTATGCAAGTTTAAGAAGGCCCTCTATGGCCTAAAGCAAGCTCCCAGAGCTTGGTATGGAAGAATAGACAGTTTCCTAATGAGCATGGGCTTTTCCAAGAGTAAAGTCGATCCTAACCTTTCCTACAAGGTTGTAGAATATGTACCTGTCATTCTATTACTATATGTGGATGACCTATTCTTGACAGGGAATGAGAAACAGATCATGGAAAGCAAGAAGAAACTAGCAGAAGAAATTGAGATGAAAGACCTTGGGTTAATGCATTATTTCCTAGGTCTGGAAGTATGGCAAAGTTCAAAAGGAATATTTCTCGACCAGGGAAAGTATGTGGTAGAGATATTGAAGAGATTCAATATGTTGAAATGCAAAGTCATGGCCACACCCATGGACTCCAACCTGAAGCTGTTAGCTGATGACTCATTAGAGTTAGTGGATGTGACTCACTACAGACAGATCATTGGGTCATTGATGTACTTAACAAATACCAAACCAGACATTTGTTTTTTTGTGAACACCTTAATTCAATATCTTGTTCAACCAAGAGGGGTTCACCTAGTAGCTGCAACACATGTGATGAGATATCTGAAAGGGACTATAGACTTTGGTCTATACTATGATGGTAACCATGAGTATAGATTGTATGGCTACACAGATGTAGATTGGGCTGGAAGTATCTCAGACAGGAAAATCACATCAGGTATATGCTTTTGTTTGAGGTCTACTATGAGTTCATGGTTTAGCAGGAAACAGTCCAGTGTTTATCTTAGCACAGTTGAAGCAGAATACATATCAGATTGCTCTACTAAGTTGTGAAGCCATATGGCTTCAGAAGCTGATATCAAGTCTCTTTGACCTGAAGATGGACACAATAATGATTCTATGTGATAACCATAGTTGTGATGACAAAGAACCCTGTGTTCCGACGTAACACGTAGAAATACAGTATTTCTACATACAAGATAAGATGCAGATGATGATATTGTAGATGCAGATGATGGTGATTTAGTATTTCTATACTAAATATAGAGATGATGATGTTTCAGTATTCCCATAGTGAAGATATAGATGTTGATGATTTCAGTATTCCCATACTAAAGATATAGATGATATTTCAGTATTTACATACTGTAGATATAGATGATGGTGATTCCGTATTTCTATACTAAATATAGAGATGATGATGTTTTCAGTATTTCTATACTGAAGATATAGATGATGATGCTTTTAGTATTCACATACTGGAGATACAGATGGTGATAGATCAGTATTCAGATACTGAAGATGTAGATGATGATGGTTTGGATGATGATGTACTGACGAAGCCTCTGCCTCAAGTAGAGTTCAAACACTTTCAAGACAAGCTTGGTGTTGTTCAGAAAGGCCTTCCTCGAAAGGGGGAGTAGTGATGTTGCAGTGGGATTGTATCATCCCTGGGCATTTTCCCTAAAGTGATCTAGAGACCTCGGTCCTCGAGAATGAAGAGGGATTGTATCATCCCAGGACATCTGTCCATAATAGATCCGGTGACCTCAGTCCTCGAGAACGTGGTGGGATTGTATCATCCCTGGGCACTTTCCCTAAAGTGATCCGGAGACCTCGTTCTTAGAGAATGAAGAGGGATTGTATCATCTCGGGACATCTGTCCATAATAGATCTGGATACCTCGGTCTTCGAGAATGAAGAGGGATTGTATCATCCCGAGACATCTGTCCATAATAGATACGGTGACCTCGGTCCTCGATAATGTGGTAGGATTTCATCATCCTTGGACATCGTCCTAAAGTGATAGGGACTGATTATCCCGTAATCAATCCGGTGGCTTCGGTCCTCGAGAATGTGGTAGGATTGCATCATCCTTGGACATAGTCCTAAAGTGATAGGGACTGATTCTCCCGTAATCAATCCAGTGGCTTCGGTCCTCGAGAATGTGGTAGGATTGCATCATCCTTGGACAAAGTCCTAAAGTGATAGGGACTGATTCTCCCGTAATCAATTCGGTGGCTTCAGTCCTCGAGAATGTGGTAGGATTGCATCGTCCTTGGACATAGTCCTAAAGTGATGGGGACTGATTCTCCCGTAATCAATTTGGTGGCTTTGGTCCTTGAGAATGTGGTAGGATTGCATCGTCCTTGAACTTAGTCCTAAAGTGATAGGGGCTGATTCTCTCGTAATCAATCCGGTAACTTCGGTTGTCGAGAATGTGGTGGGATTGTATCATCCCTGGACTTTAAGTCCAAAAATGATCCAAAGACTTTCTGTCTTTGAGCTGCGGATTGCAGGTTGTTGCTGATGATGATGATGACGTACTGATCTAAAGATCAGAGTACAATGATGACGCACTATGATTATGATGTTTATGATCGAAATATTAGAGTATGATGATGATGTTTCTGATCAAAAGATCAGAGTATGTTGATGATGTTTCTGATCGAAAGATCAGAGTATGATGATGATGTTGCTGCTGATCGAAAGGGAAAAGTGTTGATGATGATATTGCTGATCGAGAGATCAAAGTACTGAAGATGTTGCTATTAATCGAAAGGTCAAGGTGCTGAAGATGTTGTTGCTGATCGAAAATTCAAAATGCTGAAGATGTTGCTGATCAAAAGGACAAAATGCTGAAGATGTTGTTGCTGATCAAAAAGTCAAAGTGCTGAAGATGTTGCTGATGGAAAGATCAAAATGCTGAATATGTTGCCGATCAAAGACTGAAGATGTTGCTAGTGATGAAGACTGAAGATTGAATATGAAGACTACATGATGTTGAAAAGCTTCCAATGATTTATAGATGTGTTACCCTGCTGATGTTGATGATGTCCCCTATCTCTACTCTTGTTGTTGTTGATGTTGTTGTAGAATAGCCTTCTCGTTAAGGGGGAGTGTTGAAATATTGTAACTTCGAAGAATATTCTATATGTATCTTTTTGTGGTCCCTGATAGTCCTACCGGAAGAACCACTTGTATTACATTATACCCCTATGCTCCTAATCGAAAGAACTAATAAGAGTCATGAGGTAGTCCCTTCTAATTGTAAAAGTGGGTCTTCAGCACCCCAGTGTGGTTACTTAAGCCTACATGTGTAACTCGAGCCTACATGATTTAACTCGAGCCTACATGTCAAATGAGTTAACTTAAGTGAATGGATGAATATAAATAGAGGTGTAGTGCTCCTCATTTGACACACACACACTCTCACTTCTGTAGTGCATTAGTGGAGAAGAGAAGTAGCTGGAGAAGGAGGAGGATCAGGCTTTGATCTCCTTGCTGGTTTTATCTTTTATCTTTTTGGGGCATCTATATTGAGGACGATTTTGCCGGGTTTTTCCCTTTAGGGTTTTCCCAGGATAAATCTTTGTGTTCCTTTTTTATGGTTGTGCTTGTCTATCTTTCAGTGATCCTGTTTATATGCTTTTGTCATGAAAATGAAATGAAATACTGATGTCTTAGCTAAGCATATGAAAATTTAACAGGATCAGCATGTCTATTTGCTTATTCATGCAGGAGCTCTCAGAATGATTGCCCTTACTGCAGTATGCACACTTGCTCATTTCTCCTTTGTTCTTCTTCTTCTGGGGGTTCTTGTTGGAACCTTGAGGCTCCTCTAGAGACTTGTTCTTGTCTCTCTTTTGCTCAGGTGGATTTTTAGCTTTCTTCTTGACTTTTGAATCCACCCTCAAATCTCCAGCAACCAGATCTTGGTGTTGGGATGGTTTGATGGTGCCCATCATCACCAATTTATCTTGTTCTTGTGTGAGAGATTCCATGAAAACTACAAGGCTAGGCATTTCCCAGGCTTGAGCTGTCAACTTTATTGCATATAAGGTTGATACAAACACTGAATAGTTAGGGCCAAGCTTCGATAGTATGGCCAAGACCAGCTGATCATCCTTCTTTTCGATCCCACATTGTTTTAGCTACAAAACAAGTGCTTTGAACTTGGAAAAATAGAGTTGCAGGGATTCAAATCTATTGGGACTCATGGATATCAATTCATTTTCAATTTTATGTCCCCTCATCTCATCTATCTTTCCAAAAAGATCAACAATATTCTCCCATACTTCATTCGGTGATGTCAATCCATCAAGATGGAAAAGGAGGTCTTTGGATATACTCAAACACAGGAGACCATAGGCCTCATCCCTCTTGTTGTGCCATTTAATCTTCTCTACAGTTGCATTGGGATCTACTTTTGTTACCATAGTCACTCTGTAGAGGCCTTTCTCTCTCAACAGTATCTCCATCTCTGCTTTCCATTCAAATAAGTTAAATGGAGTCAAGATGATCTTCTGAGATTGATGCATAGCTCAGAAATTATCCCGTCAGTCAGCAGAATGCTCCCAGTCAATGATGTCAAACCTGCAAAACAAATTGGAAGGAGACAAATCAATCTAAAAATTCTTTGGTACCATGTGGAAATTAAACCCAGGTTTTAGAACAATTACACTCACAACAATTGCCAATTACACATGCAAATTACTCACAAAAGAGACTGAATATGGAGCTGAACACTAATCTGTATTGAATAAGTGTACAATATCCAAACCTGTGAAGTCATAAGCTACCACAATAAATAATTACATGATATATTTGAATGCATGAAGATTCCATTCGAATTTAGTCAAAAGCAGGCTTACTAAATCTAAGCAAATCCCCCATAGGTGCATAAAGCACTTTCCAAATCTATCTAGGAGCTCACGAATTGGAAAAAGCAATTAGGAAAGCTAATAGATGGTGGAAGGACAACTCATACATGCTTTTCATAGGATAAAAGAGTGGAGGATGATGAGGACAAAAAACAAGTTAACTTCGCCTAGTCAAACTTTCCCAATTGCCTTAAAACTCAGAAAAAGCAAGCAATAAAGCAGAAAAAGTACACATGTGCTAGGGAGGCCACGAATAAATCATATTTGATTCCAGGAGGTTTCGCAAGCGCTCCATGACTCAAAATTAGAAAGTTTGACCATTATCGATGTGTGGAGGACAACTTGCATAAGGTGGAATATGGAAACTAGGAAAATAAGACAAAAATTGGATTAATTAATGTCTAAGGTAGCTAACTATGGGTTGATTATTCTAACACATTTTTTATCCCAAAGGGAATAAACACAAACTCGTAGTGCCTGTATCTTGTCCTCAAAGAAATTTTAAAGAAGTCTTCATCTTTAATTCTAACTTGGTGATATCCAGACCTTAATTCGATCTTTGAGAATATCGTCGCTCCATGAATCTGATCAAAGAGATCGTTAATGCAGGCCAAAGGATACCTATTCTTAATCGTCATTTTATTAAATTGACGGTAATCTATACAAAGAGGTAGAGTATAGTCTTTGTTTTTAACAAAAAGGACCGGTGCTCCCCAAGGGGATACACTTAGTCTTACATAATGTTTATCTATTAATTCTTGTAATTGTAATTTTATTTCATTCATCTCCAAGATTTTAATTTGATAGGGAGCTTTCAAATTAGGTACCGCTCCCGGTACTAACTCGATTGTAAAATTCAGATTTCGTTTAGGAGGTAATCCTGGAATTTCTTTCGGCAATCCATCCATGAAATCTTGTAAGATCAGAATATCCTCAAATATTGGTTTATATTTTTATTAATTTTTCCATTACTTATTGTGTGTACCGCAAAGACTTTATAGCCTTTTCTTACAAACTTTTTCATCTGTAAGAGTGAAAATTTTCTAACAGATATATTCCTAGGTATTCCTGTGACAATAATTATTTCTCCTTCATTATTCAAACAAGTAAACGTTTTCTGAAAAAAAATTAAAATCAGTTGGTGTTTTTCAAGATGATCCATTCATATTAGGACATCATAATATCCTAAAGGTAACACATTCAACTTGACCTAAGTTTCAAACTGACTCATAAGCAAATTAAAACTTTCAACATAATTTACCACCTTTCTTTTAGTTCCTGTGGCTAACTAATCGAGTCAGGATTTTAAAAGAAAAATTAAAAAAAAGGTGCACTTTTCCACTATGCTAGGAGATATATAACTTAAACTAGCACCTGGATCAATTAAGACAGAAACATCAAAATTGTGTATCATACCTTGCATTTCCACCATGGAAGTCTGATGAGCCGCTTGTCAGTTTTCTAGAGATGCATTTATATGGTGCATTTCGTTTTCCACATATCCAAGTGTTTCCTCTTCCTAGATATTATGTGCGTTGCTGACGTTCCTTTTTTGGTTTGAAAAACACTTGGCGTAATGCGGTCCTTGACATTCCCAACATTTTGCAAGTTCCCTTTGTTCAGTATTTTTAACAAAATTGTTAAACATATCCTTTCCTTTTGGTGCTGCAGTATTCTGGGGTACACTATTCTTGAAATCAGTTTTCTAATAGTTATTCTTGGAGAAGTTCTGATATTTACTCCTGAAACTCTTATTTGACTTAAACCCTCTTCTCTTCTAGTCAAAATGACTTGCATTTTTAGTCTTCCCGTTAGGTAAACTTTCTCTTTTATTTCTGTGCTCATAACAAAATTCAACCTTTCTCATATATGTATCCAATGTTTTTGGATTATCAAACTCAATCCTATCTTTGAAGCTAGTAGGTAGACAGCTTAAAAAAAATTGAATTTTAGGATTTTCATCTATTATGTAAGGTGCATATCTTAAGAGACTTAAAAAATTGTTGTTGAACTCTTTCATGGACATGGAACCAAGTCTTAATTCATAGAACTCCTTGTCTCTTTCCTCGTAGTATTTTTCATATAGAAACTTTCTTTTAAAATTCTTCTTGAAAACTCTCGAGGTTAAGTACTTCTATTTCATATTTTTGACCCTCTTTATATTTTTCCACCAAAATATCATATTTTCCCGTCAAATTGTAAATATCCATCCTCTTCGTTACCATGTCAGAATAGTTGTAAATATGGCAATATTTCTTCATTCCTCATAGACAATATTTTTCTTCCTCTCCTTTCTCTACTTCCTTGTTAGACATGGGAGGCTTTAATTTTTTGAATCCCCCAGAAATTTCTTCATAGGATTTATACTTTCTTATCCTAGGCTTATGGTCACTTTCACTACTGTTACTTATGTACTTGTATCTTCACTTATGTGAAATTGCATTAATCTCTGAAGAAGATTCACTATCATACTATTTTTCTTTCTTTCCTTTATGTTTGTAAAAGGTTTTTTCATAACCAGTTTCATAAACATTTCATTTATCCTTTCCTCTATTATGGATATTGTCTAGTAGCATTTGATTCATTTCTAGAATTCTTTCATTGTTTAATTTTATAGTCTATAGTTCCTGTTTTAACTCCTTAACTGTCTATATTAACTCTGTATTGTTCAATCAACATAAACGCTATCAGGATTGTTGTGTTGGGAACCATTTTCAGCAGAGGTTTCAACATTTTCCAGTTCCTGCTAAATAGAAATTATATTTCTGTATAGAAATAAATGCAAATAAAATTAGTATATTGGATTTCTTACTTTTATGTGACTGAGCCAATCAAGCCTAGTGTTTGTAAACTCACTCTGATACCACATGTAACATCTTTCATTTTTCATAAGTAAAAATAATATTTATTTATTTCATGTAACATTAGAAATTCCTAGAAAGAATTTAGAGAGATGTTATTACTTTTCATGCGTTACTCATGTCATGTACCTAAGTTGTTACTATCTTGCTTTATTTGGTGATCTTTCGACATGACACTACTTTGTGGAATAAGAAAACTGTCTCTATTGAAAATGTTGTCATAAGACAGTTTATCGTTGCCTTCTGTTTGAAATTACTCTTGAGCTACAGAAGGGATAACTCATGATATTATGTATTCATTATTACTAATGCATAAATTCTCTATTTCACTCATGTGTAGGTGGGTGAGGTCACTCTCACATATCATTGTTAAACACAATTCCATAAAAGACAAGGAGGTATGTTTAAGGTTTAGACAAGGATTCAAACCTTAGATTTATGTTCCTATGCCAAATGAAATAGTAACCATTTTAATCAACACAAGGTTCTATCCTAAGTGTACTAACAATTAAATCATAATATCTCAGGTTGAAAATATAACACCAGCAATTACATTACATTGTGGCATAAACCATGATATTACATTATCTCCCACTGTGTAGGTTATACTAAAGAAAATTGCTTCAAATTAATGCAATGGATTGTCACTCAGTCTTAACTTTTATATTGACTTTATACCAAGTAATGACACGATGAATATTTAGTTTTAAGGAATACCATACATATTGTTGATACGCACTACAACAAATCCTAGAATTAGCGTCCCTTCTTAGTGTAATTTTTTTTTACATTGAGTGGTCAAACTAGATGCTAAATGGGACGTGTCATGGACAAAACTTAAAGCTTATTAAAAAAAATCTTATTTTGCTTCCTATATAGCATCCTTTATGACGTCCAAAATAACGTCTATTTTTTTGCTTCCAGAATAGCGTCCAACTTTGCTTCCTAAACAACGTCAAGGTTTGCTTCCTAAATAATGTCCTATATTGCTTCCTAACGGGTATCCTATTTTTCTTTTTAAATGTCATGCCCTTTAGTGCCATATTTGCATCCTTAATAGCACGATGTTAACATCCAAATTAACATCCAATATTCCATCCATTTTTTCTACCACTTTAGTATCCCAATTTTGCACCATGTTTTACTTCCAAATATGTGACAATTTTTGCTTCCAAATTTGCACCAATTTTTGCTTCCTTTTTTGCATCGTCTTTTGCTACCAAAATGACGCCAAATATGTATTCTATTATTGCACCATATTTTTCATCCTATGTAGTGCCATATTTTGCATCTAACGTAACGTCTTATTTCGCTACCATATCAATGTCATGGTTGGCTTCCTCATTAGCGCCATGTGTTCCATCATTTTAAATGCCTAGTTTCGGGTCTTATTTTTCTACCATATCAACCCCATGTTTGGCTTCATCATTAGTTCCATGTGTTGCATCCTTTTTAATGCCTAGTTTCGCATCTCTCATTTTTTGGTCACTAATTTAGTCATTTTTAGTAGTTTTATATACGAATTTTGGTCATTTTGTTTAGTCACTTATCTCTCATTGTTTGGTCACTTACTAATTTAGTTGTTTATAACTGATATTATAATATCATTAGGGCATGGAGGAATTGAACCACCAACTTCCTGCTTGTAAGGCAAACACTCTTCCATTGAGCTAGCAGCATTTAAGAATTTGAGAACCTAACTTACAAAGTCCTTTATAATTGTAAAAAGGATCAATATACAACTTTGAGTATCTAATGGTCACAAAATGATGATAGATTGTACAAGTTTAGAATATATGATCAAACACGTTATGAAACCCACAAACATTTTCTAGGAATTTTGAAAAAAACTCAAGAAATTGGCTGAATGGGATTGCAAAAATCACTATTCCCTAGAAACCGTAAGTGTACCACTATATGATACCTATCAACAACAAGTATTGTAGTGTAGATGCCAAGGTGAGTTTTAAGGGTGTTTCTAAACCCCCCTTCCATTATCTACTTTCGGATGAAATTGGTAACATTTAAATGGTTCATTTTGCATTATTCTTGGAAGAAAATTGTTTTTAATTAAATTCATACTAAATCACTCGCATACTAAATCACATTCAACAAATTTTAATTGTTTTGGAATAAATTCATCAAATGCAGTTACATATGTGGCAACCATGAGAAAAAGAATTTTAGCATTGCAATCATAGCCACACAAAGCATCCAAGCTGCAACAAAACTGTCATCCAATGACAATTTTCAGTATAACATTTGTATAAAACAACCAAATATGTACCTACCTCATCCAATATCTAACTCAATCTTTCCTCTCTTTCTTGAAGAAGGTACAGTTTCCAGTGCTCAGACAATGCTCTCTTTGACTATATGATAAATCAGACCCATGTCATTCACTGTTTGCAAAAGAAATTCCCTTCTTACACCATCTTGAATATTTCTACGTATGTTCCTATGTTATCCGATCCACCACCACAGTGTGTAGGATTCGCGGTTCCACAAATCCTATACGTATCCGAGGCGGATCCACCATTGAAATGGATCCCCTACAGAAGGAATCATATCCTGGTCCCATGAGACAGATCCTGTGAAAAATAAATGGATTGCATGAAACGCATCCTGTAAAAAAAATCAAACAATTCCTGCAATTTTCAAATGGATCATGCAACTTCCAATGCTTCTATGACCCATTGATCCCCCGAAAAAATTATTATTTAATGAAAATATTAAAAAACCCTAAACACCTATTGGCTAGTGTAAACCCCATTCGTGCCAAAGGTCTGGTCTATCCTTGTGTTAAGATATTCTCTTGAACTCTGATATATCTATATCAAAGTTTGCTTTCAACGTTTTTATTTGATATATATGTATGGTCAAGGTTTGTTGTCAAGGGATGATCTATCCTTATGCACTATGTTTTTTTCTCACTTCACCTACCCTATTTTGTAGTCTTGCCATAACGTTGAAGAAAACCACTTTATTCCCTGCTGATAGGGACATGTGGATGTAGCTCACAAAAACACTATTATGACCTGCGTCAAGTTCATGCTGAAATGGTTTTTAAAATTATCAATATCCCAACTTATCAAATTATCATTTATGGTACATGAACTCTCTTTTTTGGAAATAACTTATAGTTCTACTTTGGTGTTTCTCAAATACTTTTGTTTGTTCATTCTATTTTTTGTATTTATTATAAAAATATTTTTATATTTTTTTGTACTTGTTGTTTCCTTGTTGTATTCGGATCTTGGGTTTTAAAAAATCTAGCGAATCCCTATCCGGATCCAAAACTGTATCCTAGTAACTTAGGTGTGTTCTCTAGCTAACACTACAACAATAACATTGAAACATTTACTTTAGACATATGTAGTCCAACTGTACAAACCTGTCAATATAAGGGAAAAATACCAATCTTAGTATGTAATACATGGCCAACTAGGATCGTCTTACTTCCCACAACAAGTTCTTAATAATAAACTTATAAATTCATAACTGATCTGATCTCCAACTGAATGAGTGCTATAACATTAAAGGAGGCATCATAAATAACCGATATCACTACATAAGAAATCCCTCGAAACTTTGTACCTAGTTCCATGATCTTATTATGAGCTTGAAAATATTTATTTTGGATATATATCTAATCTATAAAATGCTATTGATACAAGAGCCCTCATGTTGACATCAAGGATGCCTATATTTGATGTATGGTCCATTTCCATTATCTTAGTACACACTCTAACAAGTTCATATTACAAACAAAATGAATTCACTACCAAATTGAGACATAAACTGATGTAGTGTCATTGCATTAAAGGAACCTTCATCACTAACCAATATGTCACTACAAGGCCCAGGCATGATTGCTCAAAACAGGGTGCTTAAGTCCACATTCTTAGCCACATTATGCACCATAATACAAGAACCTCTTAACATTGGTTGCAACAAAGTTCAAATATTGTTGATGGGAACATACATTTATTTTTTTAATCCAAAACCTATGCCTTTAGTGTGATGGGAGATTCTAATGATCCATTTCTTAATAAGATTCATAATCCAGATTGGTCGGTATAGAATGCCATAAAATTCAATACCAAATAAAAGTATGGATACAATAACATTATCTCGGCTAATCAATCCATGAAGCTCTATAGAAACTAATTGTAATACAATTACAGAAGGTTGCATATGGATACTTTGTTTCGGTAAATTCAAGTAGGAAATAAAAGATTAGGCCTTTCCAATGAAATAGGGAGATAGGTAATTAAGAGAGATAGGTAATTAAGAGGTTGCTTGTTATTAATAATTTCTTCATGCATGGTCATCAATTTTCACATTTGTTACAAATGAGATCTATCATAAGGGATCTTGCTTTGGCCTCTAAATTAATGCAAGTCATCATGCAAAATAAGTATCAGAGTTCCACCTAGATCCTAATATTGTATAGTGATTCAGAAAAAACACATTTTAGATATTAGAATGTGAATATAATCTTGTATCCTTTCTATATTTTGTTTTGCTCAGTCCATCCAATACAATTAATCCTAGGGAATGGCCAACAAGACTATTTGAACGTTCTTGAGCCCCACTTGAAGGCTTATCAGTGAGTACCACCACCAATAGCACAAAAGACAAATTCTTTCACCACTGAAAGGCTAAGGATCTTTTATCTCTCTCTACACCATAACCTCTACTAACGTTCAGTTCAACTCAATCCTTTCAATTCAGTTCCATCCATGAGATACAGACTTATGCTCAATGTAAGAGTTCAGTTCAGTGTGGTTATATACTTACGTATATAATACAATCAGTGAATTAGTGCTACTTGAGTTACTTGCTTTGAAGAGAGTTACTGACTGGATTATAGCAAAAACTCGCTGGGAGAATCAACCCCGGCTGGAATAATAAATGACACAGGATAAAGACACAATGGCTGGCCGAAGAAGAAATGGGCTTATGGAGAGGGGTTTACAACTGATCCATCTTAAGATAATAGGGTTGAACTGAACCATCTCACGTACCAATCATTCCCAATATCACGTCCTAGTATGAGACTAACATACCTTTCGATGATTCACGTCCCAATATGAGACTCACATACCTTTCGATGATTGATGGATTCTTCTCGGATTTATTCTTCTAGGATGTATTTTGTGCTCAGTCACTCAAAGAGGATCAATTCCAGGAAGGATAGGTAAATTTTATGGTCAACAAGAGACCATTGGGTAGTAGAGAACGTAAGGGTATACTGTGCAACTTGCTGAAGACACCAGTTGATATAGTATCCACATCTATATGTAATAGGTTTCAAGTTTTAACAAAAAAACATTGACAAATAAGTTAATGCATGGAAATACCCAATGTATAGGATTCTCATAAGTCACTATGAATACAGAAATGATCCACATGCAAGATATTCATCCTTCATTGTAATCCTTGAAAATTTTCATCACTAATTTTCCAAAACAGCGACCAAAAATTTCATCTCTCATTTTCCAAAAGTAAAAAAACCACCACAACCAAAAATAAAATGAGTTGCTTGTTTACCATACTAAAATTTTTTCCAAAAGTAGAAAAACCACCACAACCAAAAATAAAATGAGTTGCTTGTTTACCATACTAAAAAATAACAGATATCAAACTTAGCTCACCAGCAATGCTATATTTAACACAGTCAATAACATGACGTGATGCTCTGTCAATACTTCCCTTCATTCTTGACAACATCTATAACATTCTTTCAAAAATATCCCAAACAATTGTTGCTTCTGTATCCCCACCACTAAGTGTCCCTCAACCGTTTTTCTCTCTGAGTTTATTTTACCTTCTTCACTTGATTCCATATCCATCGTATTTGGCGGTACGAACTGCTGTAGAAGTTGTAGGAAGGACATCCACCTATAGGCTATATGAGAGATTGTACTAGTGATGGTTTGGACTTCTGCTTTGCTGGCCAAGATAATAAATATATTTCCTGTTAGTCATTAAAAATATGAAATATTTGAGAAAGAAAAACCCCAAATTCCAAAGGTGCGCCATTCTATTTTATGTAGCAAGTCACGTAATGAAGGAAGGCGGATATAGTGAATAATCAATATCCTTCCTGCCCTAGCTCTGGTTCCATCGGTCTTGCTTTGGTGAGAACGCGAGCTCGAGTCGGATCATTCCACAAGTAGGATTTCAACATTTGTAAGTGTAATGAAAAACCTTACACATATAACAACCTAATGTACAATATCATGAGTTTTGATCCCAGATGGAGATGGTTGCCGTGAAAAAGTTTCCTAACACTCAATGGACTTACCTCTATGCATTCCCTTCTGGTTGATTTGTCAATGCCCGTTTTGTTATGTTCTCTTATTCTCTGAATGAATTGGCATGTGGATTTCTCCATGAAATGAATCAGTAAAGTTGAATGGCCACCCAGTGTCTGAATTAAGATATGGCCTGTAGTTAAATTTTCTCATTCTTGTGACAAATCTCTATTCCCTGCGGGATTGGTATTGTAATTTCTTTTGCTAATTTATTTTATTTGTACTGAAGATGTTAGGACTTGTGATTGACCACCAGAGATAGTTTGTGTTTTGAAAAATAATTTATACTCCACAGAATATTGATTTGCCTGCCATTTTTTTTATCTTGACTTTCATGGGCTTGCTACAGGTGAGAGAGAAAATTTCTCTACATATATATAGATATGTATAGATGATAGTGAGTGGAAATCGTTTTTTTTGGTCTCCTTCAAAGTTAGATCAAACGAAAGTTGAAAATATACATTTCGTCGACTTTTTTGGAATAAAAATTAATTTAATTCATATGGTTCCATAGATTTAATATATCTAATAATAATTCATACCACATATCAATCCATGTTTTTAAAATAAATTAATAATAATTTTTAAATTTTAATCATTAGTGTTTGAATTTTAACTTGGATGTGTTAAAGACAATAACAATGTTACGGAGCTCGGTTATGGTCTTTCTATTGATCAATGTGAACATTTTTCCTAGTTAAACGTTGAAGGGACTCCTTGATAATGATAAACTTGTCTAATAAGATGGTACCCTCTCTCCAAACTCTTCCACATATGGCGCTTGGAAAACAAACTCTAATGGATCCATTCTATTGTCGCCCAAACCAATGTGTTGTCAAATGGGATGCAAATAAAGTTGTAGATAAACTAACCAATGAGGATGATATATTCCTATGAAACTCTAAAACTCTACAGTAAACCTAGGAACACCTTGAGTCTTCAGAGATAAGGTTTCTTGTGATTAATTAGTAGAATAAGATCTTCACCCCCACGGCGGGTGCAAAATCATGGGCTGGTTACATGCATCGAAACCACAGCGCCATCTGGGTTGTATGGTGGTGTAGCATGGGGAAACTTTAATGTGCAATGATAGATTGGCATGGTAGGAAGAATCAATAGTTCTGGAAATCTAGAATGATGCAAAATGGAAAGTTCATTTGAGACTACGACCATCATTGTTAAGAAAGGTAAGATTACAAATTATTAGTATTGTTTGTCTATTAAGACCATGATTTCTTCGATTTTTTCTGCTTAGGTTTCTTTTTGGTTTGTTTCTTGCTTCAGTATAGATTTCACTTTGGTTGCATGTTCGAAGTTTAGAATATCCATGAGGAACCCTTACAAAGGAGGGGGACTAGTTTTAGTCGGTTAAAAGGTCCTTGGTTATGAAGGAAAGAGTTTTGGAATTTTGGTCTTTGAGGGTCGTAGTGTTTCTCGGTGGTCGGTAGTCTGTGCGTTATCTAGGATCTTTGGCTTTTTCTCCTCGTCATTTGGTCTTGCTCTTTAGGGATTCCTTCTAGTTTAGTCCTTCTCCGACGTGGGATCTCTTTCAAGTGCGAAGAATGGTTTGGGAAAAACACATAACACACATGCAACAATTTCCTACTCGTATGTCGAGAGAGTTTTAGGACTCTCATTGCTGCAGTACCGTTTATCTTCACCTTAAGTTTTGATTAATGCTTCACCTTTTCTGTTGGAAACTTGCCCATGCTTGCGAACAAACAACTCCTTATCTAATTTCCCTTGGTTAAGCTTCTCTGAGCCAGATTTCCCATGATATTTCTTAAGGCCTCTGTTAGTTTTCTTTGTTGGGTAGCACAAGATTTCTTCACACCGATGCCCTTTGACTGTATTCATATTTCTCAACCTCACCCTTTTGTGCAACATATGCCTTGATAGGAGGTGTGCTGATTGATAGCCAAAACCGAGCCGATTAAACTTGAGTTTAGGGCTCAGTCGAAATTCAAATTTTCACGCCGACCAATTTACTCCGACCAAGTCGGACCTTCGACCAAGTCGGCTCTCCGACCAAGTTGGTTGCTTTAGTCGGCTGACCAATCGACCACTCTAGTCGGCTCTTCAACTTACTTTGGTCGAAATCTGCAGGATATGATTCTAAGTCTAAAGACTTAAGAAATTACAAATGCTTTTCACCTGTGAGTAAAATGAAGTAAAATAGACAGATTTACAAATCCAAATAACTTATGAGAAACATGTGCCAAATATGTAGGAAGACTTGAGTCGACCAATGTGCCGTAAAACCTGGAACTTTCACGCAATGAGATTTTTATGTGTTCTTGTTCTTTCACTTAACAGTAACTGTAAAAGACATTTACAGAAGTAAATCTGGAAACATAAGCGGCCAAATAATCATCCATTCAACCACAAACTATTTCATATATTAACTATGCTGAAATAACAAAGTACTACAAACTTGACGGTTACAAAATGGTCGGTCCAGACTTGTCCGACCAGACTCGTCGGTCTACTGAGCTTCAGCTCGTCGACTAAATTGCATGTACAGAAGCTTGAGCTTCGACTGTTCTTCCTCACTCGGATTTCCTCTGCTGTCTACAACCTGTGTTCTTCCTCTCTACTGATTTACAACAATGCTTCTTCTATTTATAGACAATTTGAAAATTGCTACAGCATGGGTCGACTGATCTGCCATTAAAGGCTGTAATAACTGCTACCTAATAACTTAGCTTCTGAAATAAATTCGACTAGACTATGTTGCCTACTCGAAGACTTTTCCTCCTTGCCAGACTCGCAGACAATATTTCAACTTGTACGGCCTCTGACAAAGTCGGCTGAAAGTTGCGTACTAAGTCGGCTGAAGGTTTAGTACAGATCTGCGAGTAATTACGTTTCTCCAACACTCCCCCTTAATTATGAGCAGATGGGGTTTTTAAGAAAAAAATTTCAAAATGTTTCAAAGCTTAGACATGCTCTGTTTATGACAGAGTTCACTGTGGGGAACTTGTCATTCCAAGATAACTACGCAGATACTGGAATGTGTCCTTTGCCAATGGCTTTATGAAGATATCGGCCAGTTGGTCTTCAGACCTGCAAAATTCCAAACAAATTTCCTTGTCGTTCACCAACTCTCTTATAAAATGAAACCTTGTGTCGATGCGCTTGGTTCTCTTGTGAAACACATGATTCTTTGATAATGCTATGGCTGAATTGTTGTCACAGAAAATTGTTGTCAGTTCTTGATGGTTCTGTGACAAGTCTTTTAAGACTCTCCTCATCCAGACAGCTTGACATGCAGCACTTGTTGCTGCAACATACTCTGCTTCAGCTGAAGATAGAGTTACTATGGGCTGTTTCTTTGAAGCCCATGAAACAACACCTGTACCAAAATGAAATGTGTACCCAGGTGTGCTTTTCCTGTCATCTATGCTTCCTCCATTGTCACTGTCAGTATAACCAATGAGTTTAAAATTTTCTGAGGTTGAATACATAATACCAATGTCTCTTGTGCCACTTACATACCTTAAAATTCTTTTACCTGCTTGCCAATGTGAGTCTTTTGGTGACTCCATGAACCTTGAGATCAGACTTACACCATACATAATGTCTGGTCTTGTTGCTATCAAAT
>LPNX010939963.1:132072-244635 GCA_001517045.1 Pseudotsuga menziesii
AAGTTAGAAAATACTTGCAGTTACCAATGGATGATGTCTGCATTGGACCACAAATGTCAGAGTGCACAATTTCAAGTGGTGTGCGTGCTCTATAGGACTTTCCAATTGGAAATGTCTCTCTGTGCTGCTTGCCAAAAATGCAGCCTTCACAAACCCTCTCTGGTCTGTCGATTAATGGTAATCCCTTTACCATGTTCTTTGTGTGCAATAGCCTTAGCCCACCAAAATTCAGATGTCCAAATCTGAAATGCCACAACCAGGATTCATCCTGAACTTCTGTCTGAAATGCAGCTTGCAAATTAGCACTGCAATTTTCTCTCTTGTCGAGGATCTCGACTGTTTCTTCACTTTCTGCCTTGAATGCAGCTTCTGTCTTTGTCTTCCCTTTTATGCTGGGAACTATCCTCAAAGGAAACAAGCGGTTGCTTGTCATTTGCACTTTTGCTATCAGCTGGTCACTTGGACGCTTGTCTTTGATCACAGAGTGTTCATCTTCCATGTAGACTCTGTAGCCTTTTTGTAACAACTGTCCAACGCTTAACAGATTATGTTTCAGACCTTCAACATGATAGATATCGGGGATATACTTACTCTCCCCCTGTTTGGTTATAATATCAACAGTGCATTTTCCTAAGACAGTAACTTGGACATTATTTCCAAGTGTAACATCAGTTTTAACTGAAGTGTCTAGACTGGAAAACAGATTTAAATTACCAGTCATATGGTTGCTGCATCCTGAATCTAAGTACCATATGTCATGTGGACTTTCTTGAACAGCATTGCATTCAAGTGGAGATGTCGATGCCATTAACATTGCTCCTGTCGACATGTTGGTGTTGGTCGACTGACTTGGGCTTTGTCTTCGTTGGTCATATTGCTTCTTCCTGCATTCATATGCATAATGACCAAACTTCTTACAGTAATGACATTGAATTTTTGATTTATCAAACCTTTGGCCACTTGGCTGACTTGGGTTCTGGTTATCTCCTCTGCCACCGACATTTGCAGGACTTCTGCCTCGTCCTCCTCTTCAAGAACTTCTTCCTCTGCCTCTGAAGTTGTTTCTCCCCCTGCGTCTACCACGGCTTATGGATGACTGTGCTGCAAATGCACCTTCCAATGATGTCTGTGATCTGTTGATTCTGTGTTCATGATTGATGAGTGAAGCTTGCAACTCATCAATGTTGAATGTCACCATGTTTGTGTGTTCCTCTAAGGTCACAACCAGACTTTCAAATCTTGGGGGAAGACTTCTGAGAATTTTTTCAACAACCCTTTGGTCAGATACGAGTTCTCCATGATATTTCAGTTGGTTTATCAACCCAACAACTCTGGTGTAGAATGTGTCTACATTCTCTAAATCTTGCATGCACAGAGATTCAAAGTCTTTTCTCAGAATCTGCAGCTTGGATGTCTTTACCTTGGTCAAACCTTGATAGGCAGTCTCCAATGCATCCCATGCTTGCTTGGCATTAGTCGATGCTGCTATTCTTGGGAGTATGCTTTCATGCATAGCTTGGTGTATGAAAAACAGAGCTTTTCCATCTTTCTTCCTCTGTTCTCTCAAGACATCTTTCTCAGCCTGTGAGAGATTGTTATATGCTGTCATGTCTGCTGGTTCTGCATAACCATGCTAGACTATCTCCCAGACATCTTGACCTCTGAATAAAGCCTTCATTGTTAAAGACCAATATTCATAATTCTTTCCTGTAAAACTTGGAGGTTGCAATGAACCAGAAGTGGAAGCCATTTTTTTAATTTAATTAACTTTCCTTAGAAAATCAAATTCCACCCTTTAAGACAAGATTTCTTTCCTAAAATCTTGGGCTGATATAAACCTTGCTCTGATATAACCTTGCTCTGATACCAGATAGCCAAAACCAAGCCGACTAAACTTGAGTTTAGGGCTCAGTCGAAATTCAAATTTTCACGCCGACCAATTTACTCCGACCAAGTCGGACCTTCGACCAAGTCGGCTCTCCGACCAAGTTGGTTGCTTTAGTCGGCTGACCAATCGACCACTCTAGTCGGCTCTTCAACTTACTTTGGTCAAAATCTGCAGGATATGATTCTAAGTCTAAAGACTTAAGAAATTACAAATGCTTTTCACCTGTGAGTAAAATGAAGTAAAATAGACAGATTTACAAATCCAAATAACTTATGAGAAACATGTGCCAAATATGTAGGAAGACTTGAGTCGACCAATGTGCCGTAAAACCTGGAACTTTCACGCAGTGAGATTTTTATGAGTTCTTGTTCTTTCACTTAACAGTAACTGTAAAAGACATTTACAGAAGTAAATCTGGAAACATAAGCGGCCAAATAATCATGCATTCAACCACAAACTATTTCATATATTAACTATGCTGAAATAACAAAGTACTACAAACTTGTCGGTTACAAAATGGTCGGTCCAGACTTGTCCGACCAGACTCGTCGGTCTACTGAGCTTCAGCTCGTCGACTAAATTGCATGTACAGAAGCTTGAGCTTCGACTGTTCTTCCTCACTCGGAGTTCCTCTGCTGTCTACAACCTGTGTTCTTCCTCTCTACTGATTTACAACAATGTTTCTTCTATTTATAGACAATTTGAAAATTGCTACAGCATGGGTCGACTGATCTGCCATTAAAGGCTGTAATAACTGCTACCTAATAACTTAGCTTCTGAAATAAATTCGACTGGACTATGTTGCCTACTCGAAGACTTTTCCACCTTGCCAGGCAGACAAGATTTCAACTTGTACGGCCTCTGACAAAGTCGGCTGAAAGTTGCGTACTAAGTCGGCTGAAGGTTTAGTACAGATCTGCGAGTAATTACGTTTCTCCAACACTGATTGAATTGATTTTCCTTGAACCTGGATTTGAAACATCTTGTTTCTTTGGAGAAGGAAGCACTGATGCGGTCGGGCTCTGTATCTTTTGTTATTCGATTTTTTGGATCAGTCAATAATTCAGTAGACATTTTAGCATGTGCACTCCTCTCATCCTTATCTTCAATATTCCATAAGTGAATCATCAGACCATGAATCCATCTCCTTCTCCTCTACCCATTTAGCAGGTTATGAAGAAAACCTTATAAAGGATTGATATGAATCTGAATACGGCACAGGTTTCTTACTGCCTCCTATTTCTGTTTCTTATTTTTGGATTAATGTGTCTACTTTGAATCCACGTCATGAAGTTTAAAATTGTGGAGACTTTTATTGTTATTATTTTGTATGCATGGGATGACTTGTCCTAGTTTAGCTGGGATAGTTATAATACTGACCTCATACTGCTATTATATTAGGATGGATTCCGGTTTATAAAGTGAAACGCCCTAAATGTGCATAAGTTACTAATTGAACTGGGCGGGTTACTTTGTTAAAGTTTCACCACCGGTAACAGGGCTGGTTGGTCCAATTTATTATTTTTTTATCCAGTAAAATAATCTGTTTACCTTGCAGCCAGACAGCTCGTCAATAAAAAATTTCATCGAATGAAGAACTCGACACATCCCACAAGTTTGAGACTATATTCACGAAAAGAAGGATTGCTCTTAGATAGGAGGTCGTGAGATTGGCATAAGGAGAGCGAGGAAGGTCGAACTGTTTTCATTAAAGCTTTCACTTCCAAGCATATATAAGAGAATGGATAATAATAAATATAAGGCTATTTATATTAAATATTGTTAAAAAGGATACATATTCAAATAAATCTATTATGGGGATTTTCTATTCAGTAAATCTTAAATACGGTTTGGGAGGGGATGGGTGGCACAGGAATAAAAACCCAGTAGTAGTTGGATCTTAGATGTGGAATGGGAACCTATGTATTCATTACAGCCGTAAAACTTTAGCTGATACCCTGGAAAATTGCCTAAGCCATGGGCTTACTGTTTATATATCATATGATATTATAATGGTTAAATTTGTGATTTGAAGAATTTCCCAACACTGTGCGGAGAAAATCAAGTCATTATATAAATAAAAATTGAAAAGAAAGGTTGGAATGAGCAATTTCAATGTAGAACAAAATTGAAGTAGTTCAAAATTTTGATACCTCCCACCGGTGCCTATACCTTTGAGAATAGCAATCGCCTCCTCTTGGAGGGTATTATAGACATAGATATGGGTATCCTGGCATACAATCTTGAAACTTGGGAAAGCCTCACCTGTAATGAGGTAAGTCCTATAAGGATCTACTCGCTGAGTACCAGGATGTTTTCCCTTGGAACTATAGTTACATGCCTAGCATGGATGAGTGCTTCATTTTCCATAATAGTTCCCTTAAGACTAGTTCGACTCCTCTTTTATTGTAAAGTAATCTAAGTTTGGATTTAAAGATAACTGTATTTTCCTGATTGGTTCCACTGACTTTTCCAAAGGAATCGACTCTTGGAATAATATAAAGGTCGAAATTCCTCAGAATTCACGCAACAGTGATAGGAATTTCGCTTTCTCCTCATCAATACACTGGTCTCTCCTGTACAGGATTTTAGTATCATCATATGAACCTATATTTAGTGGGATGGTAGGGCCAATCTTACCCTTGGAATATTTAGGGATCTTATCAGAATTCTTGGTAGCATGATTGGCTGATAACATATTTTTTAGAGGCACGAGTCCCTTAGGATCAGCATTGTTATTTAGGTTAATAACAATTGGAGTATGGGGGATTTTATGGCAAGTTTTATCTGTTAAAAAACAACACACGTCTTCATCATTTTCAAAAATTTTCCAAGATTACTCATTGTTAGGCACATAAGGGAAATAAAGCGAATTAACACCTTACCAAGACATGAAACAAAAGTAGTTTTAAAAAAAACAACCTTGCATACCCACTCACTTCACCGTACGTACACCAATTCTTCCCACCTACTTCCCAAATATACCAAGACATACCGTGGGAATTACTATGGAAGATAGGAGCATTTATCTCACACTTCATTCTTGCTATATCTTGTGCCCATCAATGAGAGAGAAATCTCTAACAACTCAATCATGGATCAACGCAATAGCAATGATGAAGAAAACATTTCAACGGGAAATGAAAAGGGAAAAATGCCATCGATAGCACCAAGGTTGGATGGAAGATTCAGTGCGTGTAAAGAGAGTAGTTCTCCGCTGGAGGAAAACGTTCAAGTCAAGAAAGATACATGAGAGGTAGACAGATATGATTCTCAAAGACTGGACTGGGTGTTTAAGGGATCTACTAGTGTAAGATAGGGAGCCAATTATAAAATCACAGAGATTTTAGGTTTTGAAGCAAAAATACCTGTTCATTTTAGGTTTTTAGGTTTTTAAGAAAAAATTCCTGTTCACTGAGGATGATCTCCCTGCAGTCCCCATAGCTTTATGGGGCTGCGACTTTTACTGGAGTTAACCAAAGATAATGGAGATAGTGGCCTTCAAATAATGCGCCCTTCTCAAGTGATCTCGACCCTCTCAATATGAAGTTGAACCCTCAGCAAGCAAAACTTGGCTCAGCCAAAAGGAAACTCACCCAACAATAAATCAAATTGTTCCTTCTGGAAAGCTTGGACATGAACTGTGCGGTCTCCTTACAAAGCTTGGACATGAACTGTGTGGTCCCCTTACAAGACGATCGATAACTTGAAGCCGCTCAAAAACCCTCAGCTGATCAAAACTTTAACATGTGGTTAGGTAGCAGGGAGAAAGAAAAAAATTTCCAGTTCTATCTTTGCTCATAGATTTTGACAGGGCGGGAAATATTGGAAAAATTTTGAAGAAAATTTTGAAGAATTTTGAACCCAATGCCAAGCCCTAAGAGTGTTATTAGTTTGGGATTTTTTTAAGATAATAAATATAAAATACCAACAAAATTATAAAAAACTAATAAGCATTTATTTTTAAATTAAAATTAAAATTACTATAATTAAACTTAAATTTTATTTAAATATTTAAGTTTAAATATAAAATAACCATTAAATATTTCAATGATATTTATATTTTTAAAAAGTTTTAGTTTAAAAAGATAATTTATGATACATTTAAGAAAGACATAATCTATGAGATTTATATATTAAAAAATAAGTTGTTACAAATTTTTTAAATGAGATAAAATGTAAAAAAAAATTGATACAAGCACAAGGTACAAAAAGTCATAAGCCTAGACATTAAGTTATCCCAAAAAGCAACATGTAGCCCATATTGGATAATGTTTTTTAGTGAGTGGCATGCATTCACAACCCTAGGGGTTAATATTGTGTAGTGTCAACCTACTACTAGCAATGGCGAGGGTTGAAGAAAATGTAGGTTCACTCTTAAAATCTAGGGTCAAAGAACTCATTATATAGGTAAGAACAATAGTAATGTGTTTATGAGTGAGTCGGTGTCCTATATAAATGACTTTTTTCAAGCAAATTGATCATCCTAAAATATCTTGATGTAACACAATATGGAGCTTGTGTGGTGTGGTTGATAGAATAATGCAAGATAGTCCTAGTGTTCTTCAATTGAGTAGTTATGGGGTGCTTGAGCCCCCTATCATTTCGATGACCTTGAAGCCTTTTTAGAAACAGGGCGATGAAAATTCAGAATTTGGGTTCTAAGCCAAAGATGTAGGAAGTTATGGATATCCCCTTGGGAAAAATATTTTGTAAAATTATTGTTGTTTCCCTCTAGAATCTTCATTAAAAGTCATTAAATGGGTTGACTTATTGATTGGACCAAGTCTCTTTTTCTTAGAGAAAAGTCTTTCCCATTCTCTTTCTCAAGTATTTCCCCATACTTCATGATACATCTTATGTGTCACCTTACATTCCGTGCATCCTCTATCCTTCTACATTGATTCTTCCTCCACTCCACCCTAGTGTTTACACCCCTTCCATCTTCCGCACATTTCATATGCCTTTCCTTCACCCCCTGCACTCCACTTTCCCATGGGGAAAAGTACAAGAGTCGCCCTTCATTCCCAACCTCACTTCATATATCCACCCTTTTCATTCACCCTTTCTTGTACCAAAGACTCGAGATAGAGACCCTCAAAGTTGGACAAATAAGTGGTATGGACATGGCATCCACGAGAGGACTTTGCAAAGGCATGGGAGCCGATGACATATTGGTGGAGAAATGACAAGTGTATTCAATAATGATGCAACATGGAAGTTGACAATATGGACCTAAAATTGTCAAGGATTTAATTGAAAAGGACAACATGAGTTGGGCTTTATTACACAACGTAATTGTGTATTTGTTTGTGCCTATAAATCATGAGAACTTCACTCACTCAATCAATGTGGTATAAAGGTTTATCCAGGACCTATCAAATTCATTTGTAGACAAAAAATAATCACTATTATCATGGATGCCTATGCACACCAACGAAAAGCTTAGTCTTGTCAATGGGGTTGTGGTTCAATGGTGAAGCCTTTTCACGACACTCACCAAGGTTTAATTCCCATGGAGGCATGATTGGTAGTTATTCCCAAGTGCAAGCTCTTGGTTAATTTGATAGAAAACTACCCCCTTGATGTGGCAGTTTAGCCAAACAAAAACTATATTATTAGCACAAATACATCTTAACTTAGTTCTAATAAGCACCAGGAGGACCAGGGTGAAAACCTCAATGTAGTTAAATTATCTTTAAGGATTGAAAAACATTTATATTTACTCCTCAATCTTTTGTTATTCCTCATGACACTTAAATAGATATGGGGATAGCATGGATCTATGCTAGTTAAAAAAAATATGTTAGTGTCAAGGAACATCATATGCTATTCAAGTTTTCTTGTGGGTGCTAATAATATCAAGGAACGTCATTAGAGTTATAGTGGTGGTATAATAATTGTTACGAGTGCCTTTTCAATGCAACAGATAGACAATTGTTATTGGGTCTCTATAATGAACCATTTGACACACTTTTCCTTAATAAACCTTACTATTATGACATAATTTGTCATTTGCTTATGGATAATTTACCTAGATTATCTAATGCATGTGATGTACTTATTTCTTAGGTTATTTTGAGTAGGTATGCACACATTTCACTTCTAAAGCTAGTGTGATTCTAGGTCTAAGAGAGCATGGACCAAGTCATTAATCTCCCCAATCATGATTCCAAACAACTAGAAGCATGGGGAGTGTTCACAAGGACCTTATACCTATTTGTCACTCCAAAAGATATCAATGATCAAGGAAGCATTCATTTCCCTATTCAACACCAATTTTCTCAAGAGTTCAAGTTGCAGAAGCATTATACGATTCAAGGAGATACCAATGTAGATATATAGGGGCAACTTCCTCCTAGGTGTCAGCATAGAGTAAAAAAAAGAGAATATGCTAGACATTTGTTATTGATGGATTGTTCCTTACTATATTGGAACAAATGGTAAGTTCATATATCAAGTGGGATCCACTTGTGCTCCTCAAACCCGAGCATAATGGGATTACAAAGTAAATATGTGATCTCCCTTGAGAAAGTTATTCAGAGAGCCTACGAGTGATAAGAAGCGAGCCAAGTCAATGATTTGTCCATTTAAGATGAGCAAACGGAGGAGGCCAGGGAGTCTTCACTTGATCTCCTTAAGAATCCTATTGTGAGGCTTCAAAGTTGCTCTAGTTTGATATCTCAGATAATCCATGTCATTGACTCAAAATCCTTCACTTATGAGGAGGAATCCAAATAACAAGTTTCGAAATATGTTATGAACTCCAATTAATAGTGACATGTGGAAAGTGGTTCTCAACTTTAACCTTAGTTTTGGCATTGGAAATAGGTTGATTCCATGAGTTCAAAATCCTACTAAGCTAAGAGAAACAAAACCATACATGAGAAATCACATGTCAAAGGCTCTATTGGGAGTTCATATCCCCTTTCTTTGAACATGTTTTTGAACGCATATTCCAAAGTAGTGGGTCTATTCCTATCCCTGATCGAAGGCGGTGTGCCTAATTGGATGTGCACAAGAGGTACATGAGGTAAGTGTTTTGAATTTTTTAAATTTTGTTTTATGTTTTCATTTTTTAGTTTTATATATATATATATATATGAAAATATTTGTGTGGTTTTCTTAGGTTTTTGTTTGTCCATTAGATATTATATTTTGTGTGCCCTCTTAGACCATGGTTTGAGAATGAAATATAGGGTACCTGTTAGGACATAAAATTTATCATTGGGGTTTATAGGAAATGTGTGTGGATCCAATCATCACACATGTACTTCATAAGAGATTGTTTCCTACTAGTGTGATTTACTGGAAATTTCAAGGTTGATAAAAGTAATCATGATCCTTGAGGATCATTCCATATGTAGAGGTTGAAATTGAAGGTTGAGATTGTTTCCTACTAGTGTGATTTGGTGGAAATGTCAAGGTTGATAAAAGTAATCATGATCCTTGGGGATCATTCCATATGTTGTGGTCGTCTCTGTACTTCAGATGGCAGGGTTAGCTGTTGTTGGTCAAAACCACTATGGCGTGTTCTCGCTCAGAGGTAAGTTTCTGAATGTAAGCGACGCTAGCCATAAAAATATCATGGAAAATGTTGAGATTCAACATATCAAACAAACCCTTGGTCTGCAGCATGGCAAGGAATGTCATAGTGTCAAATCTCTTAGATATGGCCATCTAATGATTATGACAAATCAAGTACATGTTGTATGTTGATAAGTGTGTATTTTCTATGTAAGTTTGAAGGATACCATCAATTGAAAGCTAGTTGTTTACTATTTACTTGGAGGATCATGATGGTTCCCACATCAAAGGATTGCTGATCAACTTCATACACTATTTTTGGCCCTCTCTACTCAATATTCCTTCATTTCTTGTTGAATTCAGATCTCCTATTCAGCGTTATAATGGTTATAGAAAAACCCCATACTGAGAATATATTTTGCAGAACTAGAGTAGTGAAGCATTATTTTGAAATTTGTGCAGAAAAATTACCAAACATGTTGAAGGTAAAGCGATCTTTGCAAAGGATCAGCAGTCGTGATCATCCCCCCTTTGAATCTCTCTTTGATCGAGTGCTTGAAGAAGGTGTACCCAAGGATGGAATTTTCACAAAAATTGGTGCCCTCTTTCCTACCTAGATCTCCTACCAGCATTGAGTACATAGGGGTGTAGAAATCATTGAAACCTACCTGGATTGACTACACCAAGTGACTGAACACCTTTGATTGAGTTCATTATCGATACCTGAGATCAACACGCACATTCAGCATCATGAGTTTAATGTAGTAGCATATAAAGGGAAGGAAAACCTTAACATCACACTCAATGCAAAGATCACCTCGTCACTGGGTCTTGAGAAGGGAAAACCAAGGATGACGTCAACTACCTTTTCCCAATCAGAAAAAAAGTTCAAATTTTAAAAATATAGATATTAACAACTATTAGCAACTATTGAAAAAATTCCAAATATTACATTGTATGGACATGATTAATACACCTTCGTGATTTATATATATCCCCTTGTCGAGGACATAAAAAACACAATACTCTTAAAAATGACGTGTCTTCAAAATTCCTTGGATTGATTTTGATTGTTTAGTTTGCAAATTTTAAGGTTTATATCTAGCTTTGTCATTATTTATTATCATGACTTGTGATTCCTACACGGATTGCTTACAAATTTTCCCTTGTGATCCCCTTCATAGTGATATTACTGACCTAAGGCACTATTTTAATTTACACCTCCTTAAAATGGTGATGAATTGTAAACTCTTGTTAGTTTGTTTTTATGTGCTTTATAGAAAAGGTCATCAAACCTCAAATAGATTAGGCGGGTGGTTTGGATCCATAATATGGTCACATCGGTTACTTTCTCCAAATGTTATAAACGACGATTACAAATTGTTGATTGCTATTGTTTATCCATTCACATTTACACTTGTAAAAGTCTCAATGACTTGAGACACTTTCTTTCTCATTACCTTCTTAAAGGGGGTGAATGATAAAATTTTATTAGTTAATATTTCATTATTGTAGACAAAAAGTAGGCCCTAGGGGGGGAATGATAAAATTTTATTGGTTCATCTTTGAATATTGTATACAAAAAGTAGGCCCTACACATTAAAAATGGTAGACATAAATAGAATATTGAGGTGACCCTAGGTTTGTAATATAGTTATGCAAGTCATTGTGCCTTGGTGTTATAATCTCAACTCATATCTCTAAATTCGTTTTTTATTAACTTAAAGTGCCAAGTAAAAGTCACTCTCGAAGAAGACATAGAGACAAGCTTAGATATGCAATGTGTATGTCCATGTGAATTCCCATCTTCTAGTATTGTAAGTTGGGTATTTACCTTTATGTTTTAAATCACTCTTTTACTATGTAAACTAAATCCCATGAGAATCAAACATTGTTCAATAGTGTAGCGTAACATTGGAATATTTGATAGGGGCCATAAAACTTGAGAAACGAATTGCTTTTTTCCTTGAGAGATGTCCGCTTATAAGGCCAAAGATGTAAAAACATTTGATCCACTTCTTCCAAGTAACACTATGAGAATTATTGAAATGCTTGTTGCTTCATTCCATTTTAAACCAAGAGAAAAATGTCCTTAAGAGTACAAAGAAAGTTAGCTTTTGTGTTAAGATTAATATCCACTCTTGTGCCTTGGATGTTCTTGGTAAAAATGAGGGTATGGATGGGGAGGTTGTCCAAAACAACCTTTTAGGGTGACATTTTGGTAGCACCATGAAAGGTGGTATTGTACTACCTTTTTGCAAGGGGCGTGTAGGCAGGTGGGGGGGTTGGGGGTGGGGGAACTACTAAACCCAATGACCATATAAATTAATGTAAAACCCAATGTCTAACAATATTTATGGTGAATACCTCACAACCTCTATTATTTGTTAATAACTCCAATATCTCAAGTCGTGCAATATCTATAAGTATTATGACATGCATCATCTTCATGGACATCGACATTGTCATAATCATCATCATCACTACTAGATGGTACATCAACATCATATTGATCATCATCCTCATCAACAATAAGTACATCATCAACAAAATCATCATCATCATTATCATTATGGTCACTCATACACCATTAGTGTTCTTAATCACTGATTGACATTAGGATTAATGTCATGTAATTTTTAAGGTTATTTATATGTCATTACAGTCATTTAAATGATAATAGGATTGTTTATATTTCGCTACTTACATTAGGTGCCATTAGAATAAATTAGGATCCAAAATTGATACCACATGCATAATCATCTTTAACATCCACATCGTCCTCATTATCATACAATAAATCAACATCATTGTCATCGTCGTAGTCATCATCAATATAATTGTGATAATAATAAGCAAGGAGCCCTACTACCTCACAAAAATGGATGATATAGTCTTATACTTATCAAATTGTTAATGTAAGTGTAACTTCGGAATGTATTCACTTGTATTTCTTATGTATTGTACCCCAATGTTTATTCCAGGATGTGTCTCTAATGTACTTGAGTCATGTCATGCCCCGATGTTTCGATTGGGAAGTTTCTATAATGTAAAAGTCATGTCAAGTCATTGTGGGTAACCCTCCTATTGGTCAAGGGTTGAAGTCCCCACAATTATGGGGCCCTAGGGTTATTAGACTATCCTAGTGAAGTCGGCCCTAGGTGAGTCATTGTAAGTTGGGGCAATAGTCCCCACCATCTAAGTCAAGGTTAACCCTCCTTGTTGAGCAAAGGGAAAAGTCCCCACAAGTTGTCGGGCACTAGGGTTATTAGACACTCCTAGAGATGTCATCTCTAGTAAGTAATTGATAAGTGAGGCCAACATGTTGGAGTGGGTTTCAAGTGAATGAAATAATATAGATAGAGAGTGAGCCTCTCTATTTTTCACACACACACTCACTCATTGGGGTGCATGAGTGAGAGAGGACAAGCTCTCTCAGTGAGAGAGAGAGAGACAGAAGCTGTGGAGATCATCTTTATGTTTTCGAGTTTTACTGCTGGCATTGGTGCTCATTCTATCTCTGAGGAAGTTGCGGGGTTTTCTCCTTTATGGTTTCCCCAAGGAAAAATCTTTGTGTCTCTTGTCTCTTGTGTTCTATTGTTGTATATGTTATTCTCTCAGTTAAAGATCCTAAGATCATAATGCTAGCTTGAATGATAAAAATCTAACATGGTATGAGAGCTAACCTGAGAAGAAAACATTGTGCAAATTAAGAATATAGGGATTCTAACTTTTTGGGTCTCTCTCCTCAATACATTAGCAAAAGTATGCTAGGATAACTCTCCATTGAAGGGCGCATCTTTCTGTCGAAGCGGAATTCCATTCCGAGCATTTTCAGTTTTCAATGCAGGAAATTAGGGATTTTTACAAAAGAGGAATTTTTGTGTGAGCCCAACATAGGATTTATCTCCTCATAAAAATATAGTTTTAGATACCTGGATCAAGATTTTTGGTTGGGTGAAACTCTGGGAAATTCAAACCCTAGTTTGACCCCGAGTTGGAAAAACCCTAAATACTAAAAATGCTAAGTTTTGGTACATTCGCTATATCCCGAGATTGGAGAAGGATCAGGAGATGAAAATTGTAGAGGAAAAATATAAAATCATGATTTACACTATGTCCAACATGCAACCTCATATTCTCTATATTCTGGGATATATGATCCCTCCAAGTCAGGGTTCCAGCGTCTTCCAGAATTCATCCATAAACAGGACACCTAGGGATAATTGCTATATATTGGGATAAAAGTGTCCAAATAAAATTTATGAAGATGTTCCAGAAAGGGAACGGACTTTAATTTTTGTGGTCTGACATTCAGATTCAGAAGATGAACCAATGACACGTGGCAATCTGTACAACTTTGTTGTTCTGAGCAGTCCCATAACAGGTCACCTTGGAAAAAGGATCATAATTCCAAATTTGTGAGACCAATTCTAATGAAGCCTATGGTGTTAGATCCAGGACAAACAAGGAGACCACCATGCAAAGTTTTAGACATATAATATCAACAATTTTGGAGATATTACAAAAACAGTGACAAACATTTCTGCAGAAGAAATTGGAAAACTAGGGCTTCTTGTTCCGGAAGCTTCCCTCCACTGTTTTATGAAAATGAGTACATTTGACAGATCCATTTGAAGAGATATATATTTCTATCCAATCATATCTAAAATATTCCAAGTTTTGAAAATTAGGGTTTTCTGACAACCCCTAGATGAGCCAGCTCCAGAACGAGGACACACACCTCAAATTGGTAAGATCTAATCTTTTGCTATTTTCATTTGAGGTTCTCATTTCAAAGTGATATATCACATCAGCTTGATGATAAGCTTGGTAAAGTTGAAAACTTCCAAGCATATGATCTCCCTGAATAAAATGAATTGGACACCTACACAACTAGAGAGGTTCCAGTTCCAGAGGTAGATGAGGCTAGAAGCCTTAGACAAGAAGAACTTGGTCAAGGACAAGAAGATTGTTGTTGATTCAATCACATATCAACTTATACCACAAGTGTCTTTCCTAAAGACACCGAAGATGTTTGATTCCTTGACCAATCTATTTGAAGGGAAGAGCATAGATCGGAATATGACCTTATGAAACCAGTTGAAGAATGTGAAGATCCAGAATGCAGAGACCATACAGTCATACTTTATGAGGGTCTGTCAAATTAGAGAACAACTTGAAGCAGTAGAAGAAGAAATGGAGGATTCAAAAGTAATGATAGCCATCTTGAATGGCCTCCCAGGATCATGAGTTCATTCATGTGAGGAATGTGTGCCAGAAGGAAGTGATTACTTTTAGCATACTCTGGGAAGAAGAAGAAGCTCGACTCATAAGAAGAAAAGAGAAGATGGGAGCAACTAAAGATCAATCTCTCACCATCCAAAGAAGATTCCTCAAGCAATGAGGAATATGAAGGACTAAACTCTTGAAGAAACTCTTATCCAACTTAGCATTTGGATAAGAAATGATGAATGAAGAAGATGATGAAGCTGAAGGCTCAAGAAGGAGTCTACCCATGAAACAAATAAAGATAAGTATTCAATTTTCATTTCATGATATTGTTTTGTNTCTGCATCATAGAATGTTTGCATTAATGATAGTATACTACTAATATGCATGTGATGGGTAAGTAGCTCATCGTGCTATACAACTCTCCATTGCTACTTATCTACAATAAAACCTGTTTGCTGACATATTGGATTAGTGCACAATCTCAATGTTGTCCTGGTAGAGATGGAAGGCATCTAGAAAAGTTTTCGTGAGATATGGATGAATGTTGAATTAGATAAATTAGTTGCATGATCATATATTTATGCATTAGAGCTTTCTAGTATGAATATTCCTTATGAAATCTTTCTAACCATACAATTGTATTTGGCTTGTAGGAAAGATCACATACATAATCGCCTACAAGAAAAGAAGGATGAGACTTGTTCCAAAGAACAAGTGACGACATTTCAAAATGAAGAATAATATGATGAATGTAGCAACATCATTGATGCAGAACCTTCTAGCCATGAAGAAGTAACCAAGAAGAAATGGAAGACTAATTCAAGAAGAATGATGTCTAGTATGCAGTATCGATATGTGAAGGGAAGTTTGTAGCTCCATCATGCAGTAGATGGAAACATCGTGAGATACAAGACAAGATTTGTAGCATGAGGCTTCTCACGAAAAGAATGCATAGACTACAAAGAGACATTTGCAGCCAGTGGAAGTTGAAACACATACATGATGAGCTTGATGAGGATCTTAACCTTTTCTACAAGGTTGAAGATGAAAGTCTATAGAGAATGACAAGCTCATAGATGGGTGCAAAAAGAACTTTCGAAAAAGTTCAAGATAGAGGATCTTGGTATCCAATGATCCTAGATGGATACTTAGAATATTAGTTGCAGAGGAAGCTACTTGTCACTCCGGTACAGAATGTTTCAGTGCATAGAGTACGAAAGACAGAGGGAGTATTATGCTCCGCTTCAGAGGGAGTGATTGTAGAAGATCCTAAGGCTCGACGTGGTATGACATGATCGATATATTACTGATGACTCTAGGCTTTACTAAGAGTAAAGAGGATTTCAACCTTTGCTTCGAGGTTGAAGATGGAAGATCAGTGATGCTCCTGTTATGCGTTGATGCACTACATTCTAGACATGGAGGTGTGGACAAGGGAAGTATGCAGTAAATATCTTGAAGAGGTTCAGGATGATGGAATGCAAGGCCATGGCCACACCTATGGCATCAAACATGAAGATGTTGAGGGATGCTTCATCAGAAGCGGTTGATGCTACGATATATGGTGAGATTATTGGTTCTTTGATGTACCTGATGAATACAAGACCAAATATTTGCTTTGTTGTGAACACATTGAGACATGTTCACCTGATGGTTGCAAATCATGTAGTGAGGTACCTAAAGGGTACATATGAGTATGGGATCAAGTGTGATCTCTTGGTTTGGCAGGATGCATTCCTGCATGGTGCTGAGTACAGCTGAGGCAAAAGATGTTGCCATTTGTTATTTGGGAGGTAGTATGCCATTCTTTTGAAAAATACTATTTGATTTGGTTGATCTAACTTGGATTTGTTGTATGATGCAGAGAGAAGCAGTGGTCTAGATCAAGATCTCTTGAAAGAAGGATTTCTAGCATAGCTGATGAGACAGGTTGCCCTCAGATGTAATTGGTCCTGGTTAAGCTTGCAAGTCATCTTTGGACGTAATCCACCCTGATGTGATTCTATGCTAGAAATGGCCAAAGGGAAGTTTGATTACTTCAAGGAGAAGCTTGGTGTTCTCATGATGGAGGTTTCCTCCAAGAGAAGATGATGAAGACTGAGAGCCATTCTGACATGGTGAGAGGATTGGTTATTTCCATGGTCAGATGTAAGGGCTGAGCCATTCTGTCATGGTGAGAGGATTTAGTTCCTTACATGTCAGATATGAGTGTTAATCCATTCTGATGTGACTGTAGAATTGGTCTCTACATGATCAAATGTAAGGACTAAATGCCATTCTAGGAATGGAGGTGCCTAGTCAGTTACCAGGAAAACTTAGTCTAGGACTGAGAATCCATTCTGAGGTGAGAGAGGGATGTGTTCCCACTTGATCAGATGTAAGGGCTAAACCAGTCTGTTATGGCTAAAAGATTAGGTTCCTCGCATGTCATATGTGAGTGTTGGTCATTCTGACAAGTAGGTCATATGTAAGGGTAACTGCCATTCTCCGAGAGAATGGAGGCACCTGGTTAGTTACCAGGTAGCTCAGTCTAGGACTGGGGGCCATTCTGATGCGATGGTAGGATTAGTTCCTCCATGATCAGATGTGAGTGCATGCCCTTCCAATACGGTGCTTTCGAGCATGGTCGAATATAAGTGCAGATCCCTTTCGATGCGGTGCTTTCGAGCATGGTCTATTGTAAGTGCTGAGCCTTTTTGATGCGGTGCTTTCGAGCATGGTCAACTATAAGTGTTGATCCTTTCTAATTCAGTGTCTTCAGACATGGTCGGATGTAAGTGTAGATCCCTTTCGATGTGGTGTGCTTGCACATGGTCAGATATAAGTGCTGAGCCATTCTAGCGTGATGTGTTTACACATGGTTAGATGTGAGTGCTGAGCCTTTCTGATAATATGAGGTCAGATGTGAGTGATGGGAGTTCCTTTCTGACAACATGAGGTCATATGTAAGAGCTGGGTGGGAAATTCTGACATAAGTGTTAGATATAAGCACTAATGAAGACCTACATGAAGGGTAGGCTTGCAGGATTGACTTTGTAGAACTTGCTGTGACGAGAAGAATGAAGAAGATAGAATCATTTGATTGAGATAGCAGAAGTAGTAATGATGATGATGATTTAGTGATGATCTAGCTTCGATGGCGATCTAGATTAAGTGATGATCCATACTTGATGATGATCCAGTAGTGACGATCCTAATCAAGTGATGATCCAAACTTAATGATGATCCAGTAGTGACGATCTAGATCAAGTGATGATCCAAACTTGATGATGATCCAAAAGTGATGATCTAGATCAAGTGATGATCTAGAGTTGATGATGATCCAACAGTGACGATCCAAATCAAGTGATGATGTAGACTTGATGATGATACAGTAGTGATGATCTATACTTGATGATGATCCAGTAGTGACGATCCCAATCAAGCGATGATCCAAACTTGATGATGATCCAGTAGTGACGATCCTGATCAAGTGATGATCCAGACTTGATGATGATCTAGTAGCGACGATCCCGAACAAGTGATGATCTAGACTTGATGATGATCCAGATCAAGTGATGATCCAAATCCAGATGAAGATGACTTGAAGATGAAGATAACCTGAAGAGATGAATATAACCTGAAGATGAAGATGACTTGAAGATGATGAGAACTCTATGATGATCCAGATGATACAGAGAAGAAGACTTGTGCTGATAAATTGTGTCGAGAGAATACCTTCCTAGTTAAGAGGGAGTGTTGATGTAATTGTAACTTCAGAATGTATTCACTTGTATTTATTATGTATTGTACCCCAATGTTTGTTCCAGGATGTGTCTGTAATGTACTTGATTCATGTCATGCCCTGATGTTCCGATCGGGAAGTTTCTATAATGTAAAAGGCATGTCAAGTAATTGTGGGTAACCCTCCTATTGGTCAAGGGTTAAAGTCCCCACAGTTATGGGTCCCTAGGGTTATTAGAATATCCTAGTGAAGTCGAACCTAGGTGAGTCATTGTAAGTTGGGGAAATAGTCCCCACCATCTAAGCCAAGGTTAACCCTCCTTGTTGAGCAGAGGGAAAATTCCCCACAAGTTGTGGGGCACTAGGGTTATTAGACACTCATAGAGATGTCGCCTCTATTAAGTAATTGCTAAGTGAGGCTGACATGTTAGAGTGGGTTTCAAGTGAATGAAAGAATATAAATAGAGAGTCATCCTCTCTATTTATCACACACACACTCACTCATTGGGGTGCATGAGTGATAAAGGAGAAGCTCTCTCAGTGTGAGAGAGAGACAGAAGATGTGGAGATCATCTTTATGTTTTCAAGTTTTACTGCTGCCATTGGTGCTCATTCTATCTCTGAGGAAGTTGCAGGGTTTTCTCCTTTATGCTTTCCCTGAGGAAAAATATTTGTGTCTCTTGTCTCTTGTGTTTTATTGCTGTGCATTTTATTCTCTCAGTTAAAGATCCTAAGATCATAATGCTAGCTTGAATGATAAAAATCTAACACAAATCATATCCATACACTGCATCATAATTATCATAATGCATCATCGTCATAGGGCCAATCAAATTCCATTAGGGTATATTAAATTTTGTTGGGGACACTCAAATTCCATTAGAGCAATTTAGGTGACATTAAGATAATTTACCCCTCATTAGGATTAATCAAGATCTGAAAGTGCCATGATTACAATCATTTAGGTACCACTATGATAAATCAAGATCCAAAAGTACTATCACATGAATTAGGATCATTGACATTGACATTGATATATTTGACATAATGTTAGACATTTTCCTAACACAATTCCTAGCTCTAAACCTATTGCAATTCCTAGAGCGGTTCCTTTCGAAATTTCTCGAATTATTCCACGCATTGTACCTGGATCTATACCTCGCATTATGTTGGAACTTTTCTAGGCACATTTCATTGCTCTATAATTGGCGCTATGTTGGATGTTTTTCTTGTCGAAATTCATGGCACAATTCCTATTGCTAACCATAGATTAATATATGGTGTTATGCTATTCAGGACGTTTTTTTGGAGGCTATTCTTGGCATTATATGGGATGTTTTTTCGGACGCTAATTGGGATGTTAATTTGGATTCTAATTGGGATGATATTTGTGATTCTAATTGGGACACTAATTGGGACGTTAATTGGGATGCTAATTAGCATCCAAAATAGCATCTACTTTGAAAAAGGGCCGCTAATTGGGATGCTGATTGAGATGCTAATTTGGATGATAATTGGGATGATAATTGGGACACTAAATGGGATGCTAATTGAGATGCTAATTAGAATCTAAAATAGTGTCAACTTTTGAAAAGGGGCACACATAACGCCATTAAAAGCGCCATCCCATTGAAAAGCATCCACTTTGTCCAAAAAATGATGAAAAATACACTAAAATTGATAATGGACGCTAAAAAGGAAGCTAAAAGAGACCCTAATCACAGGGTTTTTTTGTACTGATGTCCTCTAACTATCAGTAAAAAGGGTGATTTGAAACCTTAGGGGTTTTCAATGTGTGTTGAATAATGATCCAAACAAATCGATGGGGTTTTGGTGTAGTGATAATTGTTTTTTCCCATCAATTACTCGACTCCAAAGTGCCCCTCTCTATATATCCTCCATAATGAACAACTATGATGGAGGATTCATCCTTGGCCCTTGACACCTTAACACTTTGTTTCAGATTGATTTGATTTGCATGGAATCGCTAATGCTGAAGAAAGGTAGTTTCTATTGTTATTCTAAAGTGTTCTCCTTTCTTTACAAAACGTTTTTGCTATTAACAAAAACTAACTTTTGTATTTACAGGTGATTCAAGGGTTGGTTCCTCTCCGAGGGAAATCTTGGGTTGGAAAATAGCTGAGAGGGTCTTCCAGCCGGTAAGACTCATGGTTAAACCCTATGTGGCTTCTATTATTTTAACTTGGTCTCGTAGTATGTAAGCATTTGGTTTTCATCTTTGTACACACTGTCGTTCTGATAGTGATAAATTTCATTTTCCTGTCCCCTCCCACCTTAGAATAGAAACGCAACCATAGTCCCACACATTTGATGAATATGAATCCTACTAGAAGCTCCATCTATTCAACTCTGTGTAAAAATTTTCCCAACTTCCCAATAGCAAAGAAATTGGTCCTGTCAGTGATCTGTTTGGAAATCCATGAAGAAAATATCAGAAGAGATCGAACGGCGGAGAAGGCTCACAACTGAAATCAACAGTCATGATCTATTCCGCATCTAGAAATAGACCAATGGTGGAGAATCAATCCCATAAGAATAAATGGTGCAGAAACTTGATTCTGTAGGATCAATGAAATATGAAAATCATGGTCCCTCATCCCACATTTTACATTTTACATCCTGCATCCCACATCCCGCATGCAGAATAGACCATTGCGAAAATAATCAATTGCGGAATTAGATATTGTGACGCCGCACCCTGCATTCTCACATTCCTGCATCCCGCATCTCTCATGTGGAAGGTGAGTTGTAGAAGGAAAATCAATGGGGAATAGAGTTTACAAAATGTCTCTTCCGCATCCTGCATCTCGCATACTGCAAATTGTAGAAAGGAAAGGCTGCAGAATGAAATTTCTGTGAAAATTCAACCTACTAGCAAAAATTTTGGACAAATTTGATCACTTAGGCCATCACCAATCTGATCATCTAAGAACCATAACTTAGTTTAAAAATGCATTGAACAAAACATACATAGATTCATAAAATTTCAATTATACAATAGAATCCATTTATCAATTCAACACATTAAACAGGTTCATCATGTTTCATGATGCAAATACAATTTGCAGAGATTAACACGGAGATACTAATCTTTGAAAGAAGTTGTTCTGCAACCAAATATGTCGCTGCAATGTTCCACCCAACCACAAGCCAGTGCACTAATCAATCTCTCAACAACACTGCCACCCCCAAGTCAGGCATGATTCCCACAAGGAATAAGGGATACTAGTAGGCTCACACATAGCCAAGAATGCAACCAAACTCATCCAAGCCAACACAGTTGGGTTTATCAGGATATAAACAAACAAGCCAATGTACTATTGAGTTATCATACTGTAGTCATTCAAGCCAACATTCTCATTAAGGACCAACCAAGACAACTAATAGATGTGTTTATCATGCTACAAAGGAGCTAGAAAACTTGAACTACTAAGCTAGTAAGCTCAACCAACGAGCTGCGGACACCTACACTAGATCTGGCTTGGCTTGTAAAACATCTACATTCCCAACACAAGGAAGCATCCCCTTCTCTATTACATAGTCAATCAAGCTATACCTTCCCTTCTAGTGTTGTTCAGGGTGTGCAAAAAAGAAAACCAGCCCATCTAGATCTATTTGTGAGGTTCCTTCCTACACTAGGTTTATCAAGCTAGTTCATATCCAATTCCACTCCAGGTCATTTCAAACCAAAGCAAAAATATACACACACATAGCAGACCACAATGTTAACACAACAACAAAGATTTCCACTCACTCTATGATAGAGGAGACCATTGCACAAAAATGCTCAGGATGATAAGAAATAGATGAACAACATAGAACAACACATAGTTCTGCAAAATTGACGGATCAACACAGAACAAAACATAGTTTTGCAAAACTGACAAATGCACAGCGTGCATGCACATAATGGAATAGGGAAGAACAAATCAGAAATCGACCACCACTTTTTGGGTGAAAAAAATGAGATGATGGACTGCACATGCCCCACAAAAGAGAACCCAATAAACAAGAAAGCGTGAAGGATGGATGATCCAAACGTCTCGCCCCTCCCCACAATGCGAGTGAAGATGAAAATGTGAGTGCATGGGGGGGAAATGGGCATACATTTTCTCACTATTTTCTTTTGACACATGGATTTTCCCCAATGGCTCAAGGTTAAACATTCCCCCTCCCTCTTCCTTAGGAAATCATGCCCGCCATCTCATTATTTGTTGCATTGACATAGCTGGTTGTGGGTTTTTAATTTAAATTGCATATTTATATGATGTACAAAATTATATACAGTGCTTGACTTAGCACCCTAAACCATAGGAATCAACCTTGATCACCTATACACAAAACATCAATCAATGGCAGGTTCTTGGCCTTGAGCTCCTTGCCATGATTCCTTACAATATTCTCATCATATATATTGTATGCAAACGAGGTCAAAACTGGGGCGTTTCATTCTCCCCCCCCCCCCTTCAACAGCATTGTCCTCAGTGATGTACAAATTTGAACAAAAATGCTATGCCGGCATCGCCCTCAGCGCTTTGCAGAATTGAACAAAAAAGGATGTTCCAATCGCATGGCATCCTCCAGCTCCCATGTATCATCTTCAAGACCATAGTGCTCCCATTTCAGCTTTACCTGCCATATGGCTCAGGTCCGGAGCATTATGACCTTCCTGGCAAGAATGCACATTGGTTCGGTTTGGAATTCTCCCTTAGGTTCTACCTCAATCACATCCCAATTTATCATATGGTTAGGATCATGTACATATCTCTTAAGCAAAGAAACATGAAGAACATTATGAGCCCTAGTGCTAGCAGGCAATGCAAGTCTATATGCAACTGTCCCTATTCTTTCAAGCAATTCAAATGACCCACAATATCTAGGTGACATCTTAGCACAACTTCCAATCTTCAAGGAAAACTTATTTTGCCTCACTCTGAGGTAAACATGATCCCCAACACTAAACTCTTTGTTCACCCTATGCTTATCTCCATAGTGATTCTACCTATCCTGGGATGCTTTCAGATTCTTCTTGATCTTTACAACCTCTTGTTCCATCTCCTTGAGCAATTATGGACCAAGCACAACTCTGTTCACTATATTATCCCAAGTTACTAGTGTTCTACACCTCCTACCATACAAAGCTTCATATGGACTCATCCCCAAGGATGCGTGTTGTCCATTGTTATAAGCAAACTCTACCAAGTGTAAATAATCTTCCCACTTGGTTGACTTTTCCATCACATACATGTGAAGCATGTATTCAAGCACTTGGTTAACTCTCTATGTCTTTCCATCAGTCTAAGAATGGTAGGAAGTGCTGAAATTTAACTTTGTTCCCAAATCTGTAAACAATCGCTTCCAAAAATTGGAAGTGAAATTGCCATCTCTATTAGAGACTATTGCCTTAGGAAATCCATGCAATTTGAAAATATCTTTCATGAATATCTTTGCAACGTCATCGGTCTTATGCATAGACTTAATAGGTTTAAAATGTGTTTCCTTTGTAACCTTGTCCACCACAACCATGATGGAATCATGTTGTCTCCAATTCATTGGAAATCCTGTAATAAAGTCCATGGAAATAACTTCCCATTTCCATTCTGGAATTTGAAAAGGCTACAAAAAACCTACTGGGTGTTGATTCTCAACCTTCACCTGCTGGCATTTCATGCACCTTGAAATATATTTAGCCATGTCCTTTTTCATTCCTGGCCAAAAGTACTACTTTCTAGTTGTAGAAATTGTCTTCTGATATCCTAGGTGACCAGAATATGGAGCTTGATGGATCTCATCCATAACAACCCTCCTCAAATATGCTAAATTTGGAATATAAATTTTGTTCTTATGAGTAAGGAGTCCATCTGTTTCTAATTTATATCCCTCATACTTCTTTTCAAGGATTTCCTGCTGCAACTTGTCTTTTACCTGCACATACAATTCATCTTCAACAACATGATTGACAATCTGTTGTCTCAAATTTGACTGGAAAATACTAAGAAATGCCACATGCATTTCCTACACCTTCTTGTTGAGTGCATCACCTACCTTATTCTCTTTTCCTTTTATTTTCTTGATTTCAAAATCGAACTGACATAAAAACTCCAGCCATCAAGCTTTCCTAACATTTAGAGTAGTCTAATCAAATCAATACATCAAACCACAATGGTATTTTCTTAGCTCAACTATTCTTCCCATCAAGTAATGCCTCAACATCCTAAGAGCATCTACTGTAGATGCAAGTTCCAGATCATGAGTGGCATAGTTCTTCTCATGCTCCTTCAAATTTCTTGACTCATAACATATTACATGGTTGTCTTGCATATAAACTCCTCCAAGTCCTTGACCGCATGCATCAGTACACACCACAAAATATTTCCGTGGGTCTACAACTTTCAAGACTGGTGCACTTGTGAGAAGATTCTTCAACTGGTAGAAACTTTCTTCACACCTCAATTTCCATTCCAACTTTATCCCCTTCCTTTGCAAAGAAGTGATGGCATGTGAAACCTTGGAGAATCCTTTAATGAATCTCCTGTACTATCCTGCAAGTCCTATAAAAGATCTTACATCTGTCACATTTCTTGGAGTAGTCTAATTCATAATGGATTCAATCTTGTCAGGGTCCATAGATATACCGTATTCTATGATAATGTGACCCAAATATTGAATTCTATCTTTATAGAAGTCACACTTGCTCAACTTTGCATACAGCTTATGCTCCCTGAGAAATTGTAATGTCAATATCATATTTTCTTCATGCTCTTCCTCATTCTTAGAATAAATAAGAATGTCATAAAGGAAAACAAGAAAAACTTGTCCAAATACTTGTTGAAGACACTATTCATAAGGCACATAAATGTAGCTAGTGCGTTTGTGAGACCAAATGGTACCACTACAAACTCATAATGTCCATACCTTTTTCTGAAGGTTTTCTTATGAATGTCTTCATCCTTGATACTCACCTGATGGCAACCAGACCTCAAGTCAATCTTGGAAAATACCTTTCCTCCTCTCATTTGATCAAAGAGTTCATCAATTCTATGCAAAAGATATTTGTTCTTCACAATGGCTTAGTTCAGTTTTCTGTAATCAATACACAATATGATTGTACCATCTTTCTTCTTCACAAACAGAACTGGTGGTCCCCAAGGAGACACACTCAGCCTGATATACTTCTTCTCCAACAACTCTTGCAACTGCATCTTCAACTCTAGCATTTTTGGTGTACTCATCCTGTAGGATGTCTTGGAAACTGGTGCTGCTCGTGGCACAAGTTCAATTGTGAAGTCAATGTCTCTCTTTGGAGGAAGCCTTGGAATCTCATCAGGAAAAACATCCCTAAATTCTTGCAATATAGGATAGTCCTCCAATATAATAGTTTCATTCTCTGTTGCCTCCACAACATGAGCTTCATACTCTCTGCAACCCTTCCTACAAAATCTCTTCAACTGCATTGCTGAAATATGCCTCACAGAAATAACCATTGGAATGCCTCTTACAACTATTGGGTTCCCTTCTTCATCCATGTATTCAAAAGTATTATTGTAATAGTCAAGAATTACCCTATGAGCTTCTAACCAACCCAATCCAATGAGAACATCATAAGATCCAAGTGGTATAACATTCAGATCTACATAAGTGACCAATCCATTCATCACCAATAGACATTTTTCTACCACTTCACTAACCTTTCTCTTAGTTCCAGTGGCTAGCTGAACTAACCACAATTTGCTATGCTTTAGTTTCTTAAAAGCAGAAATATACACTACTCTAGAAGAAATGTAACTATGATTAGAACCAGGTTCAATCAAAATAGAAACATATTGCTCAATGATCTTACCTGCAACTTCAACCACAGTTGACCAGTGATCTTCATGATGGTCCTCTAGTCGTGCATAGATTCTAGGGACAATCATTGCTACTTGACCCATTGTTTCTGCTTATTTAATGTTTTAATATGGCCTTACATTCTCATTCTCAAGTGGGAAATACCTACACATGTGGCGCCTTCCACATTTCCAACATTGGAGTGATGCTTTGTTCTATTGTGGATCTCTTGGCTCTTCTCCCACCACTCTAGTGGATACTTCTCAACTTGGGATGGATGCTTCTATTGATTCCTGAAGTTAGAAGGTTTGAAAACCTTTCTCCTTTGGTCATACTTCTCATTCTTCTTGTCCTTCCATGTCTTATGATAATCAGGTTTTCCTTTGCTTTTATCATAGAAATACTTAAATTTCCTTATCGCTTATTCCATATTTCTAGGTTCATAAAACTCAATTCTTTATTTGTAATACTGAGGCAATCCACTCAGAAAATGATGAATTTTTACTTTTCCATCTTTGATGTACCTGGCATACCTCAACAACTCCAATAACTTGTTGGCATACTCTTCCATGGCCTGATGTCCCAATCTCAGCTCATTGAATTCTTTGATCTTATCATCATAGTACTTGTCAGAGAGGTACTTTTGCTTGAAATACTTCTGGAACTGTTTCCACATAATTTTCCTTTCATTTATCTTATTCACTTGCATGAAGTTCACCCACCATATGGATTCTCTTCCAATCAAATTGAATATGGCTACTCTATCCTTCATATTTCCTGAATAGTTTTGGACTTGGAAATATTTCCTCATCCCAAGAAGCTAAGATTCAGCTTTTTGGTTGTTCAGTATCTCACCATTGAAGGTAGGAGGCCTTGCCTTCTTAAATTAATCACGTGAGAAATTCTGGTAGAGCCTCTTCCTCTTATTCTCATGAGAAGAAGAAATTGAACCATCGATGGATCCTTCAGAGTCAGATGACCCATGAGAAGATCTCTTTCTTCCTCTAGTAGTGGTATTACTTCCTTCTGGTCTCACAGTCCGGTCCCTATATTTCATCTACCTATGAATGTCTATCAAACTCTGCAACATGGATGCATTCAGCTGATTTTGCTCCTCCAACGCCCTAACCAATATTTCATTGTCTTCCTTATGACTTTCCATCGCCACCCTTAGGATTCTCATGGTGGTGAAAAAATATGGAGGAGTATCTTGAAACCTCTTCCCATTAGACTCGGTCTCAACATTTCCAATTTAGACATTTTCCCCCATAGCATATTCCTTATATTCATTGGGTTTCTGTGCATCGTCACACATGTCAGTTCTCATGGTTCAACCAAACTAATTTTACCAAACTACATGATATGGAATGCTTCCCTACAACTCTAAGTTCTACAAAATGTGTTAATAAAAAAAAATTGTTAGATAATTTCTTTATTACGTAGCTTAAGAATATTTTGAAACCATTTACCAACAACATTGTTAACTATTCAACTTGGCCCATTTAGTCCCTAGCGCCACAACAAACAACTCTAATACCACGCTGTCACATCCCCTCCCGCCTTACAGGAGAAACGCGACCATCATCCCACACATTTGATGAATGTGCATCCAACTCGAAGCTCCATCTATTCAACTGTGTGTAAAAATTTCCCCAACTTCCCAATATTAGAGAAATTGGTCTTGTCAATGATCCATTTGACGATCCATGAAGAAAATATTAGAGGATATCGAACAGCGGAGAAGGATCACAATTGAAATCGATGGTCACGATCTATTCTGCATATGGAAACAGATTGACGACAGAGAGTTGATCCCACAAGAATCAACAGTGCAAAAACCTGAATCTGTGAGATTGAGGAAAAATGAAAATTTCGGTCCCTCATCTCGCATCGCGCATTTTTCATTCCAAATTCCGCATCCTGCATCCCAAATGTGGAATAGATAGTTGGGAAAATAATCAATTGTGGAATTAGAGATTGTGACACCACACCCAACATTCTCTGATCCCGCATTCTACATGCAGAAGGTAAGTTGCGAAAGGAAAATATGCAGGGAATAGGGTTTACAGAAGGTCGCTTTTGCATCTTGCATCCCACAATTTGCAAATAGGAAAGGTTGTGGAAGGAAATTTCTGCAGAAATTCAACCTGCTACCAGAATTCTTGGGCTGATTTGATCATTCAGGCCATCACCAATCCAACCATCTAAGAACCATAACTTATTTTAAAAATGTATTGAACAAAACATACATAGATGTATACAAGTTCAATTATACAGCGGAATCCATTTATCAATTCAACACATTAAACAGGCTGATCATATTTCATGAAGCAAATACAATTTGCAAAGATTAACACATAGATACTTATCTTTGAAATAAGTTGTTGTGCAACCAGCTATGTCGCTGCAATGTTCCACCCAACCATAGGCCAATGTGCTAATCAATCTCTCAACATCACTGCCACCCCTGAGCTGGGCATGATTCCCACAATGAATAAAGGATACTAGCAGGCTCACACGTAACCAAGAATACAACCACAGTTGGGTTTATCATGCTATAAACAAACAAGCCAATATACTGCTAGGTTATCAGACTACAGTCATTCAAGCCAACATTCTCATTAAGGACCAGCCAAGACAACTAAAAAATGGGTTTATCAAGATGCAAAGGAGCTGGAAAACTTGAACTGATAAGCTAGTGAACTCAACCACCAAGCTGGAGAAACCTGCACTAGATCAGTCTTGGCTCTTAAAAAATCTACATACCCAACACAAGGAAGCATCCCCTTCTCTGCTACATAGTTCCTCAGGATATGCCTTCCCTTCCAGTGTTGTTCAGGGTGTGCAAAGAAGAAAGTAGATCTATTTGTGAGGTTCCTTCCTACACTAGGTTTATTAAGCTAGTTCATATCCAATTCCACTCCATGCCATTTCAAACCAAGGAAAAAATATATACACACAGTAGAACACAAGGTTAACACAACAATACAGACTTCCACTTGCTTTGTGATAGAGGATACCATTGCAAAACAATGCTTAGGACAAACGGACGAACAACACAGAACAACACATAGTTCTATAAAACCAGTGAATCAACACATAACAAAACACAGTTCTGCAAAACCGGTGAACGTACAATGCCCATGCACAAAATTAAATAGGAAATAAAAAATCAGAAATCAACCACCACGTTTTGGGTGAAAAAAAACCAGATGATGGACTGTGAATGGCCCACAAAAAAACAAAACCAAGAAACAAGAAAGCATGAAGGATGGATGATCCAAATGTCCCGTCGCTCCCCACAACATGAGGGAAGATGAAAACGTGAGTGCATGGGGGGGAAATGGGCATATCTTTTATGGGTGTTTTATTTTGACTCATGGATTTTCTCCCATCGCTCAAGGTTAAACATTCCACCTCTGTGTTCCTTAGGAAATCATTCCCCCCCTCTCATTATTTATTGCATTGACATAGTTGGTTGTGGGTTTTAAATTAAATTGCATATTTATATGATGTCTAGAATTATAGATTGTTCTTGACTTAGCACCCTAAACTGTAGGCATCAACCTTGATCACCTATACACAAAACATCAATCAATGGAAGGGCCTTGGCCTTGAGCTCCTTGCCATGATTCCATACAATATTCTCAGAATATATATTTAATGCAAACAGGGTCAAAACCAGGTTGTTACATTGATTTGGTATGAATGTATATTTATTGTAATGGTATTTGTAATACCCGTGAAGTATTTTAAATGACTATGCCACTCTATGTATTTTTTTGTTCGTTTTTAAAACCTTGTTAATACTGGAAGTACCCATGAGGCTTTTGATATTGAAAAATCAGTTTGTTTAAGCTACTGTGCAATTCTAGAATGTAAATAAATGGTTTAGCTGCAAGGTCTTGTGATTGTGCCACCTTCTTTTAAAATCTATGGTATTTATAATTACTTCTATAATGTTTCTTGGCATTTGTATCTATGTGTATCCTTTGGTTTTGTTGACTGGTGAGGGCTCCATAACTTAGTTTATTTTAAAGCATCGTGGTTGTGAGGCTCACACTATTGGTTGGGAATTTTGTAAGCCACTTTAAAACACATTTCGGTACTTCGATGGTTAACAAACTGACAGCGTTGGGTTTTTTTCCCCAGACCACTCGTCGTGTGATAGATCTAAATTTTCTTTGATAACAAAGACGGCTTGGTTTTTGATATCGATTAAGGATATAATATTGTAAAATTTGTTAGTGATTTATGAACCCGTGAGGGATCTACACTTTTCTTAGATTTATTTTAGTGTTGAAACTGTAATATTGAATGAATATTTTAACATTTTTACTTAACATAAATGTTTTGGGATATAAGCCATTGCCGCAACTTCATTATTGGTTTGATATTATGATGGATATAGTATGGGACAAATCTCGTGGGGGTTCTCTGTGTACATCCCTTTCTTTACTTAATAAAAGATGTGTTTTAACTTATACTATGCTTTGTTTATCGAGTAATCCATATGTTCATAAGTTGTATTTCTTTTTTAGTTACGTAGTCATAGTGTAATGTAAAATATTTACTGTTTAAAATTGTTTATTTAACTTAAATACTGAAAAGATTTGGCCATGGAATCTCCGCCTTTCCATGTAGGTTTTGAGAGAAAGGTCATGAGGCCTCTCCCAAAATAAAATTGACTAGCAAATAAAATCTACAGGGTTTTTAGAGAAGGTTTTATTATTTAAAAGAAAATGACTACAGAATCGTTATTCTTCTATTGACAGCTAGTAGGGTTTTGGAAACACTTAATAGGAAAATAAATTAGTTGTGATATTCTTAATGATTTTATTTCTGTTTATAACAACCTAAGAGAGCCATGATGGCCAATTGTTAATAATATGACTGTGTAGATGAAATGAAATCAGTTATAAAAGATCTAGGTTTTCATCATTTTGTGAAGCTTTTACTTTGAGTATTTAACCTTATTTATTAAATTTTATTGGGCCGTGATACTGTATGTAAACTCTCATCACTAATGAAAATAATTTAAAATTTGTTGTTTAAAAAGAGAAAGAACACTTATCCGGGAAATATTATTGTAAAAAGAGTATTACGAAAGAAGTTGGATCTATACATTTGTGTTTTTATTGAGCTTGAACTTAATGTGTTTGAGAAATGTAAATACCTTAATATCTACATAACAGAAGAGACTCTAAATTTAATTTCGCTTCCTATTTACAGGTTTAAATACTTAGTGTAATAAGAAATAAACTTTGTTTAGTTAATACCTAACTTTATTACGAAAGATCAACCTTATTCCTATTTTTGTACCTATACTTGTTATGAAATTTCAGGTTTGACTTTACCAACTATAATTGTTTATCTTTTTGGATTAAGAGTTGTAGCTTGTATTTTAACAAAATACTAGGTGTTCTAATTATCAGTAGATTGCAAACTATATATATATATATATATATATATATATATATATATATATATCACTTCTATTCTCTATAATAACAAAGATACACATCGATTCAATCATTCTCATAGCACTATTCAAACATAATTTCATGTCTTCCTGTACTAGAGCACATCACTTCAGTGAGAGGAAAAATACAAGAGATAATTTTAAATTAATTTCTCTATCAATCAATTTCTATGCAAGTACTTAATCAAATAATCATTGAATAAGTATCAATTAACTATAACCTCATTTAAAATAATTGCAGTTTACTTAAACATAAGTAATACAATAACATAATACAGATATAGAGTTGGAACTAGATGTGTTGCAGAAAATGGACTAACACCCAAGGGATACTGTTCCACCCAACCATCTCCTGAAGTAGCCAAATCACTTGCTTAGGAACCCCAAGCCTCTTTATTGAACCATTAGGATGGATATCTTTTGCACCACTAAACAATTGCAACTTAGCACTCAATAGCATACTTAACTCAGCAAATCACTTTAGCTATCCCCTCATCAAATTCCTTGTGTGCCTCACTTTTCAGTTTGTAGCAATCAGAAGGTTCATTCTCTCAGAAAGTAGAAAGAGTAGTGAGCCTCCTGCTCAATTTCATGGTTTATATAATATTGACTAGGTCTTTGGGTAATTTTGCAATTAAATGAGCCACTAGCTCAATTCCCCCTTTCAAGGATCATGACCACTTTTTTAGGGATTATGCTCTTGCAACAACTAGAAAGTGAATGCTAGTGCTATCACTCGTCAAACAACCTTCTACAACTGCTCCTTCCCCCTAGTGGGTCAGTGAACACTCATTTAACAGCTTCCCCTAAATAGGTGTCTCCTTTTATTAATTATTAAAATAAATAATTCTTCAATTACAGTCATCCTTGACCCACTTGGTCATAAACTTGACAATAAAAATAACATAATATTTTTGCTGAAATAAATAATTTATATATATATATATATATATATATATATATATATATATATTCAGTTCTGGGTATGTGACAGAATGTGCTTACTAATTTTTCTACGATATTGGTAGTTGCTTTTAAATATTTTATTCATAAATTGCTAGAAGTTTACTTTGATGACTTGATAGCATATGGGTTAATTAAGGACCATATTGAGATCCTTTAGATGATTCTTGAACGTTGCAGACATTTCAAATTTCTTTAAGTTTGAAGAAGTGCATTTTTTGTGCTCCTTTTGGTATTATGTTGGGTCATGTAGTATGCGAAGAAGGAATGCTGATGTATCATGTGAATATTTCAATCATTTTCGATCTACCACCACCTTTGTTAGTTAATCAGTTAAGGACCACATTGGGTCATACTGGGTACTATCGAAAGTTTATCATAGGTTATGCGAAGATTAAAACTCCAATGTAGAATTTGTTAAAGAAAGATGCTAAATTCCAATGAATGATGAATGCCAAAATAGTCTTGATGTGCTCAAAGAAAAAATGGTTTAGCACCTATTCTAGTATTTCTTGGCTAGAGAAAATAATTTCATGTGCATGTTGATTTATCAACTATCAATTTAAACGCAATACATGCATAACCAAGTGAGGGATCTGTCGATCAACCCATTGCATTTGTTGGTAGAAAGATGTCAATTGTAAAAAAATACTATACGACACCTGTGTGAGAGGGACTTTCTATGGTATATGCGCTCCACAAATTTTAACATTATTTATTGAGAGGTCATTTTAAGATGTTTAGAATTGATTCTATCTTAAATACCTGGTCAATAAGCTAGTGTTGGGGGGGAAGATATGTCAATGGATTCTTCTCTTCCAAGAGTTCTGTCACGTCCCCGGTTTTGACCCCGTTTGCATGATGTATATATTGTAATTAATCGTGGTGAGGAGCTCAAGGCAAAAGCCCCACCATCAATTTGGTTTTGTATGTTTGGAAATGGGGATAATTGCCGATGGTATGTCGTGCTATCCGGCACATTTTAATTCGGCATCATGTAAACCTGCACATCAATTAAAATAAACCACAACCAGCTACAGCAGTGCAACGTTGAATGAAAAGGGCATGGTTCCAAAGGATAAGGGGTGGGGGATGTCAAACCTTGGTTTATGGGGAAAAACCCATGTTTTATTACCTTGTGGTTTTGCCACCTTTGTTGTTTGTCAACCTCTTTAATGCTTCAGCTGGTGGTTGGGGGAGTTATTGCTGAAGTGGTGGTGGTTGTGGCAGGCTGTCAGCCTTACCCATTTTCCCACTCCACCCACATCTGCCCATTCTTCACCCTCACGCACTCATCATTGGTCAGTTCACCCTACCACGATTATTTGGTCTGTTGGCTCCTCACGCACAGGTTTGGGGGTGTTTTTGGTCTCACGCAGAGTTTTCTTCCTCTCTCCACGAAGTGCTGAGCACCCACGCACTGTAATTCGCGTCGTTCTTGTTGTGTGTGCATCCGGCAAACACGGAGCTGTTTTTCTTCACGCAGGGCCTCCATTGTCTGTTATTTTCCTTGCTGGGTCGGATTGTTTACCCACGCGTAGGTATTCTTCTGTTTGGGGCGCACATAGCGAGCTGAGAGCCGTGATTTTGCATCCACGACTGACTGTGAAGGGCCATTCACGGTTTTGGCTGTCTCACAGACTAGTTGGGTCGTTTTTCCCTATTGTAGTTTGTTTGTTGTTGTGTTTTTGGGGCTGTGCAATTCGTTTTCCATGTTTTAGGCTGTGACAGCTGATTGGTTTCCTGAGTGCAATGGATAGTCTTTGGACTGTGCTGGCTTGGCTTGGTTGTTGAAATCCTATGAAACCCAGCTGTGTTGTTTTGTTGCTTATGTCCCCTTGGCTATGTATAAGCCTGCAATTGACCCTTATTCCGGAGGAATCATGCCCAGCTCGGGGGTGGCAGCGTTGCTGAGAGATTGATGAGCAAGCTGGCCTATGGTTGGGTGGAACGTTGCAGCGACGTAGCTGGTTGCGGTTGAATTCTTCATAAAGAGATAAGTGCTGTCTATATTTCATCTCTGCAATTGTATATTGATGTCAATTGATGAATTGTAATGAACATGGAGATTGCTGGAATGTGTGTGTTTGCTTCCGCTGTATGATTAAAGATAAATGCATCTGTGTATGCTTGTAATGTTTAATTCCAGCATTTGATTTTCTGTTTATGTTCATGGGGCTGTTGCCCGGTTGTGTTTGATGTGCTCGTCGTGTCCTCTTCGCCAGTTGAGGGACGGGGACATGACAAGTTCGACTTTGAAATATTGTAAAACCGGGCAGGTTGAATCCCGGTCTAGACCATCTCTCAAGGATGGAAAATGGAGAAGATCCCACTAGTATAGATGATAGTCCTCCCAACGCACACCGATTCAAAGAGGAAATGGTTGATGATTACTTTGAATAAATTCTTCATTTGTTGACTACAACAAGGGCACCAGGAGGATTTAATACAATACAGAAAAAAAAATTAGTTTTAAAAGAAAGATATTTTCAGCCCATAGTTGGACAACTCTATAACATGGGACCATATGAGATACTACATCGTTGTGGTTTTGAACATGAGAGACAAAAAGTATTAATTGAATCTCATGCCGGAATAACCTGGGGTCATTTTGCAGTAAAGGAACCGATATGTGCAAAAGTTTACAGGCTGGATTATGGTGACCTACAGTCCATTTAGATGTGCTTGACTACTATTGGAGTTGTGACATTTTCCAACATACACGGAAACCATATCGATGAGATGAAATTCCTTGGGTACCAAAACTAATGTTGGAAACATGTTATACAATTTGAGGAGAACTTTATACTCAAAACAAGAACACTAGCCATAACAACTCCTATTTTTTTGAATAAAACACCAAAAAACACATCCAAATCAAAGAGTGGCGCTATTGGTAGAACCACTCTTTTTGGGCTAAAAATGTGGACATTGACGAAAGAAATCCTTATTTCTATTTACAATAACCTCAAAATCAAGCCCCAAATTGATAATTGATGCTACTAGTAGCACACTATTTTAAAAAATGGTATAATTCTATCATTTTATCATAATTTTAAATTGTATTTATTAAACATCTTAGTAAGAATATATAAAATTTGCAGTGTATTAAAAAAAACATTCAAGAAATTATTAAACTATTATTTCTATATAAAATAAAATAAAAATTAATATAATAGTAGAATATTAAAAAAATTACTATAATAATGAAATATTAATAAATAATAATAATAAAATGAAAAAAAAAACTAATATAATAACAAAATAATTAAAAAAATTGTTATAATATAATAACAAAATATTAAAACAAAGTTTATTATAATAAAATTTATTATAACAAAATATTAAAGAAACAATAAAGAAACAAAGGAAAAAAAGTTAATGTAATAATAAAATATTAAAAATAGTTTTAAAAAAATCATATATTGGATATGGTTAAAGAGGGAATGGAGTAATGTTTTAAGGGATCGTAGGATGGCGGTTTTTAATTTTATTTTTCTTTCTTTTAAATATTTTGTTATTATATTATGTTTTAAATTAAAATTAAAATATTTTTGTAAAAACTTAAAAACCAAAATTATTATTTATTTTTTATATTATTTTGAAATTTAATTTTATGTTATGTGTTTTATATTTAATTTTTTTATTGTAAAAATTTTAATTTTATATTATAGGTTTTATATTTGATGTTTTTTATTATTTATTATGATGCTTAAATATTTTGATATTGTTTTACCAATTTTTAATTATTTTTCGAAAGTATATTCATTATTAAAGGGAGTTCTTGATATTCTCACTTAATTTCATGTTGAATTTCCTCAAAAATGACTTTTTAAAATGAAAAGTTTAAAGAAAAATCTTTAAAATCTATATATTTTTCATTCTAACTAGCTTTTAAATGTTAAAAAAATTGAAAATGTATATTTTTTTCATTCTTACTAGCTACAAAATGTATATTGTTTTGTAAAATTTGAATAAACCCATTTTTGAATAAAAGATATGGATTTTTTATGACCAAGAAGTTTCCAAATGGGAAAACAATGGCTCAAACTGAAAAATGGTGTTAGGAGCATACACACTTTTTGAAATGCAGATAAAAACAACTACTAAAATTGACTCCTCATAAAACTAGAAAAATGACGAGTTCCAATCAAGTTGTATAACTTGTCATAACATAAAACACATTAAAAACTATTAAATAGCAAAAAAAAATAAAGATAAAAAAACATTAAGGTACAACTAAATTACAAAAATAAAAGTTTTAAAATTAAAAAAAAATACAATATAATTTAAAACCCTAACAAAACATTTAAAAATACAAATAATAAATAAATAAAACACCAAAATAATATAAAATAGAAAATAATAATAAAAATAAATAAATATTAATATTATAACAAAGTATTAAAAAATAATTTAAAGACAGTGACCAAATAAATGTTAAAACTATGACAAAATATTAAAAAAATAAATCATAACCATTTAAAAATGTTAATATTATAACAAAATATTGCTAAAAAAGAAAAAGAATTCAAAACACAAAAACCCACTCTCTAAACGGTAAAATTAATGTGTTAAGGAGGAAGGTCTTAAGGTGGGGTGATTCCGAGAATCGTGCCACCCCTTAAACACCACTCTACCACTACTTGGAGTGGTGCTTAAGGGGTGGCCTCATTCCGGGAATCATGCCATCCTTAAGAGCCTCCCCTAATACACACAAAAAAACTACAAAACATATACTTAACACTTCATAAAACTTAAACATTTTATTATCATATTGTTTTTCATATATTGTTTTGAATTTTTATTATATATTGCATGTTTTATATTATATTGTTTTGAAATTTAATTTTGTGTTATATATATTATATTTGTTTCATTTATGTTTTAAATTTAATTTTATAATATAGGTTTTGTATTATTTTTTTTCATGGTTTTCAAATGTTTTGATATAGGTTTTATATTTTATTCTAACTTTTATATTTTATTTTTTGAAGTATATTTTCTTATTAAATGACACTTTTAATATTTTCTATTATTTTTATGTCGGTGAAGAAAATATCAAACTTCACAAATTTTTGATATGATATTTCGGTAATGTTTTCATTTAAGATTTTATTTTGAGAGTAAATAGTCTGTTTTTAATATGTTTTTCCACATATATGGTATATTTTTGTTGAATTTATGTGAATCGTCATTTTATGGAAAATGGTGTTATTTAGTATCATTTTTATACATAAAATAGCTGAAAAATAAGTTAAAAATGCTTTGAAATATCATTATTTTCTCAAATTTATAAAAAATCTGCACCATAAAATGATTTATTTAAGGGAAAAGTTGAAGAAAAAATTCCAAAATGTATATATTTTTCATTCTAAGTAGCTTATAAATGTTTAAAAAAATGAAAATATATATATTTTTTCGATGATAACTAGCTACTAAATGTATATATTTTTTGTAAAATTTGAAAACCACGTTTGTAAATTAAAAACATTGTTTTTTATGGCCAAGAAATTTTAAAATCGCAAAAAAATGGATCAAAATGAAAATTGGTGCTACTAGTATACACACTTTTTGAAATGAAGATTAAAATAGCTATTAAAATTGACCGCCACAAAAATGAGAACAATGTTGGGTTCTCGTCAATTTGTATAACTTGCTTGCAAAACTTTGATAGGAGAGGTGTTGATTTTTAGCCCACCAGGAAGAAGGACAGGTGCTCGATATATATTACCATTACATATTATTTAACTAGATGAGCTTAAGTAGCACCCGTCAGAGATTGTACTACAATAACTGCTGCCATATTTTTGTTTGATCATGTGGTAACCATGTGTTGTTGTCCAAAGATACTAGTAAGAGAACAAGGTATGCTCTTTGTTAATAAATTAATTGAGGAAATGAAAGAATAATTTTGGATCCAACACGTGAAGACAACGCTATATCATCCGTAGGAAAATGGAACACATGAAGCTTTTAATAAGACTTTGGAACATGAGGTTACCAATATTTTCAATATGATACATAATGATTGGGATCACAAAATACCTGCAATATTATGGGCTTATCGCATGAAATGTAAGAAGCTTACGGGGAAGACTCCCATTCAGCTAGTTTATGGCCAGGTGGTTGTTAATCATGTGGAATATATCATACCTAGCTTAACAATAGTTGCAATTGGTGAGATGACAAATGTGGGTGCAATTGAAGAAATATTTTCTTAGTTACTACAGTTGAAGGAATCTCGCTTCATTGTGGGTTACCACCAACGAGCTGAAAATGAATGACAAAAGGCATGGCATGATCGACATCTTAATTTCAAGCAATTCTAGCCTCATGATTTTTCTCTTCTATAGAATAGTAAGTTTTTAAAAAATCTTGGTAAGTTGTGAATACAATGGTTGGGTCCATATATGTCATTGAGTATGTTAGAGATGGGTGTGCAGTTTAGTTGCATAAGTTAGCTGGTACACCCCTCAATGGTTTAGTAAATGGAAGTCAACTAAAATCCTATCGAGATAGCCATACTTCTCTTGACTAATTTAAAAAAACAATCCTTATTGCATTCTTGTATATAAGTCGAGATTTGCATATTGAAGTCTTCTATATTTCATGTAGTTTCACAGTCGCATTCGATGTGTCCCGGTTAGTTTTCTGTCACATAGGGATTTAGAGGCATGCTTTTCTAGAAAATATGCATTTAATGCATGATCATAACTAATTTTATTGCAAGTCGAGAAATGGTTTTAATTGCGTCTTGTCATAAATGACAAAAAATATTTCACCGTGCGAAGGGATTAGTTGCCACCTTTCTTAATTTATTACAGATCAAGTCACAATAACTACCCATGTCATCGACATTACAAAAAATAATTCCTATGGATTTTGGTGGACCACAGTAGACAGGATGACACCAAAAAATACATCCATCCTCAAATATACTAGATAAATTAAAGAATCTAAACACTAAGGAATAGAAATTGTACCTCAACTCGATGTTCAAAGAAGACCACCATTGAGCTCATGATCAAACACTTTTCCTTGCAATTTTCCCTATGTTAAAGAATTGTAACTTTGGAAGATATTATATTATGCTTTGATTGTATTCCTCCTTCGGAGATGTTATTCCTCGCTTCGAAGATTTCCTTTATGTAATTGTTCATGTAAAATTAATGAGGTAAACCCTATGTTGTAAGTTGGGGCAATAATACCCACAAACATATTTTATAAATGTATTTTGGGTGTTCTAGGGTAGGTCAACCCTAATAAGAGAACTTGGATGACCTAGTTAGGAAATTAATTTACTCAGCTAATGAATATAAATAGGTGTGGAACCTCTCTCATTCACACACAATTTCACTCAAGCATTGCACGAGAGAGAGAGAGAGAGAGAGAGAGAGAGAGAGAGAGAGAGAGAGAGAGAGAGAGAGAATTGTGGAAGAGAAATTGTTATTCTTGTTCTTTGGGTTTTACATTGTACTTGGTCGAATTTTATATCGATGAATTTTTTCTATGTTTTCTTCCCCATGAGGGTTTCCCACGATAAATATATGTGTTCTTTTGTGCGGTTGTGCTTGTCTTTATTTCAATGATTTTTTTATTATGGTTATGATGGTATGATGATAAATGTTTTTATATCTTGAATAACCATTAAAATTCTAATGTGGTATCATAGAAACCCTGAAAGATGTATTTGTGCAGTCAAAACACTGCTACAACTACAACTACATGAGACTAGGGTTTCATGCTTGAAAACCCCTATAAGGAAAAATATAGTCATGTTGGAATTTTATCTATAACTCAAGTTTGGAGAAGGATCGGGATCTGAAAATTGTACATGCCAAATATAAAATATTTATGTACCTTATGTACGAGTTTCATCCTCATATTCTCTATAATTTAGGAGATATGAATCATCCAAATTAGGGTTCCATCCTCTTCAAAAATTCAGACTTAAACAAGTGAGCTAAGAAGAATTGTTATATCTTGGGATAGGAAGTTCCAAATCAAATTTCACAACATTTTATAGGTAATACATGGAATATAGTTTCTTTGGTGTGATTTTCAGACCCTAAAGTTGAAATAGTCATGCATGGAATTCCGTACAAGCTCAATATAATGAAGTTGTCCTCAAACATGTCACTTTGGGAAACTTAACATAAGTTCCACCAGGTGAATCCAATTCTGCTCTAATTTATGGGGTTGGAAAGAAGAGAGGCCATACTATCCCACGACTAATTTTCATATCTTGAGGAGTAGGAATTGTCGATATATAGTATAATCAATATCAGATAATTATGTGGAAAGAAATTGGAGAAAACTAGGGATTCTTCTTCCGGGCACTTACCTCCACTGATATGTTGAAAAAGGAGGAAGAGAAAACTCACACTAGGAGTGTGCATATCTCTATGTAATAAGTTTCTCATTTTTTGGATTTTTAATTTTTGACCTAAAACTAATGCTAGGGAAAACTAAGGCATTAGATATTTTGTAGTTATGTCCACAAGTTTTGGAAAATGAGTATGTTTCTCAAGTCTCCTTGAGGAGGCACACCTTTCTATCCAATTATATATGAAAATTACCTAAGTTGAAAAATTAGGGTTTCTCTATCAAACCCTAGGTCCATGAGAAGGAATATTCTAGAAACATTTTAATGCAAGAATTAAGTTGAAGCAATCCCATTGGTAAGTTCTATCCTATCTACTTCCATTTGAGGTTCTCATTTTTATCAAGACGGAAAACATTACCAAGATTTAGGACAACATTGAAGGAGGAGAGGACTTCCGAGCATGGAAGTATAGAGTGCTTCTGATATTTGAAGAAGCATGACTTGGAAAACTATGTAAAAGAAGAAGGTGCATATCCAGAGGGAGATGAAGAAAAATCATAAGAAGGACTTAGTCAAATCCAAGAGGATTATTTCTGTCTCCATTGGATCTCACATGTATGTTCCTTGAAGCCTGCCAAAGATATGTATGATGCAATTGCTATATTTTATGAAGGAAAACATGAAGATTACCTTGAGAACACAACTAAAGGATGTGAAGATGCAAATGTCAAAAAACATTCAAACTTACTTCACAATAATCTCTAAGATCGAGGAGAAACTAGAATCCATTGGAGAGAGGAATAACCAAAAGGTGAAGATCTCATTACTCTAAATGAAATGAATAATCAGGAAGAAGAAGGAAAAATACTTCCATAATAAGGTAGACTAGGAGTTATGCTGAAGAAAGTATTATCCAAGGTTATAAGAAAAAAAGACAAATATTGGAGTTTATTGTATAGTGATCAAATAACATGGTTTGGAGGATAAAATCATTCGGTCCAACACATAAAAAATGCACAAAATACCCTTTGAGGATAAAGTGTGGCTTTGATTTGGAGAGTCTCTTTCATGAAATTGAACAAAAAAATTGTGTGATGCTTTCTTCTCTTGTATGGTCTTCCATAGGGATTTGGATTTGGATGTTAGTGATATTATTGTTTGTTCTTGAGTAACCAAATTATTTATAATATTAAAATATGAATTTATATTAGCTGAAGCATTTAAATGATGAATGATGATATTAATAAGCTTATATGGGGTAAGAGACCATAATTATTTATTACAATCTTGTTTTCCCTTTCATGTGCTCATATATCCATGCTTGTTGACTAAAAGGAAACAATATCTTTAGTGAGGTTATAGTGGATGGTCCTCTAACAAGAGCCTAGATATATATTTATAGTAGAGGTCACTAGCCGAGGCAAGTGGGCGTAGCTTTTAGAAAATGTTTTTTTGGTGCATTTATTCATTCCAACCACAACAGTGCGTATATAACACAAATGCACTTGTGTTGAATATAAATCTTATGGAACTGCATCCAAAAACACCTTCAAGTGAAAAAAATATAAAATTTTGCAACCAATGCATTTATATTACCAAATCGCACTAGGGTTCCATGAACTTGAGACAACCAAAATAGGGTAAGCAAATGGACTAGATTACAATATATAATTTATTTTTTCCCGTCTCGATTGTAGTGTGTCTAATTTTCTCCAATAGGGAGGTGTAGAAAACATTGCACCACATTAGGGTTAAAATTTTTGAATTTAAAAAAAAAGACTATATTTTTTCAATTTCTGTTTGTGGTGCTTTTCATATTCAAAATTGCCCCAATGCGCCATTGTATAAGGTGCACACGATAGAAGCTAAAACCTTACAAATTAAAAAACATGACTATATTTTTTATTTTTTATTTTTATTTGCAGTTCATTTTACATATCTATGGCCTCGTGAATTATGGATTTCATCGCATTGCATTAGATTTAAGACTTTCCAAACTTAAAAAAAAAAAAACTACTATTTTTTTTTTTAATTTCAAATTTCTATTTGTGATGCATTTGGTATTATCCATTTGACTAATGTATTATTGGATAGGGAAATTTTGTTACATTTAAAAATTTCAAATTAAGAAAACATGATTATAACATGCGTTATATATTATAAATCGCACAATCACCCAAATTAGAAAACATGACTATAATAGTGCGTTGTATTATAATATATAATATATAATATATTATATTATAACATGACCATTATGCAGTGCTTTTAATCCCAACAACACCACTCGTATATATCACCTACATAGATGCCCTAAAGTCCATGCACCATGCAGTGGTATTCCTTGCTCCCATTGGATGTTGATTGTAGTTTTATTGTTTCCAAATTTTGGAAAAAATTAAAAATTTTACATACATCACCACGATTCCTGCCTGACATGCAAGGGACCAGGTAAATTTATTGTTACTTCACTATTTCATTTTTTCATAGATGAAATTCAAGAAATCTTCTTTTTCCCAATTAAAAAAAACTATGTCCAATGCATTCGAGTTGTTCAACTCACGCCACTAGATAGGAACCGTATAAATTTACATGTTGCATTAGTAGGAGCACGTTTACATCATGAGCACACCGCAGACACACTAAGCTATTATTTTTACCCCACTTGTTAACATAATTTTTAATAAAAACTATAAATGTAATACTAATGGATAGGAATAAATACAATCACATTAATTAACATAATTTTACTAAAAAATATAATTGTAATACTAGTGCATAAAATGTATAAAAAAAACCACACTAATTAACATCATTTTTTTAATTAAAACTATAAATATAATAACAGTGCATAATATAAATATAACCACACCTTCAGATAGTGCGTTGATCATTTCTAAGAACATAAAAAAAAATTGAACACAATACATTAAGTGGTAATCACACACATTTCTTTCACTCTGCACTGGCATTTTCCTAGTGCACCACTAAATGTATTGACAATGCACCACATAAGTATTTTGGTCATGTCCATGTTAACCAGTGCACATCGTAAATGCTAATGTACTGTTGGTAGGATGCACTGATCTGTAACAAGCACAACGTCAACCCTACAAACCATGTAACTCACAAAGAGTTGTTCCTATCATGTTGCACTCCATTAATACATTTGCACTATTTCTAATGCAATGAGTTCTATAGAATGAAGTGGTTCTTCATAATGAAAGACACACTACGAGAGAATTTTTTTTTAATAAAAGCACATTATCTGGTGCACAACAAGAACATGTGCATTAGATTTTTGGTGTGCTGACGTGTACCAGGTGCACTATTATTTTTTCAACATATCTGTGGAGAACCTCCTGCAATGAACAATCAAAATGCACGATATAATAGAAATATTCGAGCACAAAAGAGATTTTATTAATCACGGGAAACTTTGAGGGGGAAACCTCCTTTGAGCAAGCTCAATACAAAATAACTATTCGATCCTTTCATTAGCCTCAACACATACTTATATACTAAGTCTAATCTAAACAAATATTACCCCCCTTAAATGTGGGATAATGCAACATAATAACTAGACAACTGAACAACTATTACTTATTCCCCATGAATGTGGAATAATACAACATACTGATGGGATGACTTACAAAGCATATGTGTCCGATAAAATATACTAACAAAATAAAGAGGAGGGTTGACATGGGTTCTTAACATCCCCTCCCTCTTAAACAAATCTTTGTCCTCAAAGCTTGAGATGTGGAAACTATTGTTGAATATGAAGGAGCGGTTCCCATGTAGCATCCTCCGGTTGCATGTTGTGCCACTGAATTAAGACCTCTGTGATGGACCGAAAGCGAAGCTGACAAGTGTGCTTATTGAAGATGGTCGACGGATCTGAAATGATGGATCCTTCATTATCCCGTTCTGGTAAAATAATTTGTGCTCTGATGTTGGTGCCAATCACTTGCTGAATGTGAGAAGAAGGAGGAAGTGCTAAATTTATAAGCAACAGACCCAATCTTTTAAAGAACTGTATATGGACTAGAGATCTTTGGAGCGAGTGTTTGATTCCATTTGAGTTTCAAGGAGGATTGCTTGTAAGGTTGCAGACAAAGAAAAACCATGTCATTGACTTGAAAAGTGTGCTCAAAATGGTGTTGATCGGCTTGGTGTTTCATGCGGGTTCTGGCCATGTGAAGATTGTCCTGCAGAAGGTGAAGAATCTGATGTCAGTTTCAAAGAACCATGTCAACGGCATGAACTGGTGAACTGCTGGGGGTGTAGGAAGGAGTACTGGAAGTGTGTGACCATAAACTGCTTCATATGGAGGCATTTGAGATGCAGTATGGTAGGAAGTATTGTACCACCATTCAGCGAGAGGGAGTCACTTTTCCCATAGATGTTGTTCTTCAGAAGTGAAACAATGAAGATAAGTTTCCCAATAGTTGTTGATGACTTCATTAGGACCATCTATTGGTGGGTGATAAACTAAACTCATATTTAGTTTGGTGTCAGTAAGGATAAAATGACTTGTGAAAGGTGCATTGCGGTCTGAGACAATGGAAGAAGGGATTCCATGAAGAAGGAATATGTTGCCCATGAAAATTTGTGCGATTGAGGAGGTGGTATATGGAGGTTTGAGAGCACAAAAATTATGAGATTTGGAGAGCCGATCAACCACAACAAATATTACGGTCTTAACTCCATATTTAGGGAGCTCTTGATTGAAATCCATCGAAATATATGTCCAAATCCTTGTAGGGATGGGAAAAGGTTTGAGCAATCCAGAAAGGAATGTAGTTTCACCTTCATGGCGCTCACAAGGAGCACATTCAGAAACCATCTGTTGAATTTCTCATTTCATTCCCTTCCGAAAGAAGTGACATCATGCCCTCTCATATGTTTTCATGAACCTAGAGTGCCCTACCGATGGAGAAGCATAGAGTTTAAAAAAGACTGCATGTTTAATATCTGTGCTCAGGGGAAGCACCAGACAACCCTTGTATCTCAGAGAAGAGCCATCTCAAGAGAAATGCAGTACCACAAAATGGTTATTGGCCAATGGTTGGATGATTCTAGATAATGAGGAGTCATTGACATAGCCTTGCTAAATAGAGTGTAACCAAATTGGAATAGGCATAGCAATAGCTGAAAGAGAGACATGCGCATCAAATGTGCGGGAAACAATATCCACCACAAGAGTGTCCTTAGTCTTCTTGTAATTGATCTCAAAGTCATAACCCCTAAGTTTTCTAACCGATTTCTGTTGTGTTGGGGATGAGACCCGTTGTTCCAGGAAATATTTTAGACTCTAGTGATTAGTCTTGATGTAGCAAGGATTCCCGAAGAGGTATGGCCACCACTTCTGTACTGCGTGCAAAATAGTCGTCATTTCCTTCTCATATGAGGAGGTGGATAAATTCTTTCCAGGTAGGGATTTACCAGTGAATTCCATGGGATGTTCATCTTGAAAAAGGACAACACCAAGTCCATTGTCGTAAGCATCACTCTCAAGAGTGAAGGGCTTGGAAAAATCAGGCATCTGAAGGGTGCATCGGAATGAAATATCCAAGGGAGTATTTGAGACTATCGAAGGTCGCATCTAAATGAAATGGAGTTGATTATTGACACCATGTGAATTATTCTTAAGGAGAATTTCCATGCAATGTGAACTGATGATGCTGAGAGACCCTATTTGTAAGACATTGAATGTATCGTTTTTCCCATTGACTAAAAAATGCATCCACAGTTCAGCAAAATCCCATAAGATGGGTCCAAGTGTGCGTAACCATTGAGTGCCCGAAATCACAGAATAACCTCCTAGGGGTATGGAAAACATGTTAGAGTGCAAGTTATAATATCCAATAGAGATACACACACTGTGACACTTTCCTTTGCAAGGTAAGGTGCTCACATTGGCAACCATGACTTTAAAGCTGGAGAAAGGATGGACAAGACAATCAACTTGTTTAGCAATTTGAGGGTCAATAGGAGGCTGCGGAATGTCGACCTGATTGTCTACTGGATCCTGAGCAGCGTCACAAATTTCAAGTGCAAGTGGAGAATCCACATCCAAGAAATAGGGCTTGTGTTCAGTACATTGATTTCCTAGGGTGAATTTATCATCACAATTATTACAATGTCCTTTTTCCTTATGTTCCCGCATCTCGACTTCAGACAAATGCTTGATAGGAGTGGTTCTAGGAGTAAGAGGGATTGGATGTCTTTGGGGAACCATATTTTTGAATGGAACAAAATTGGATTTGGGTCGTTGCTGAGCCCTAATCTTGTCCTCCGCCAACTTAGCCAACCCTAGGATTTCCATCCTTAGTGTTGGGACAGAACATTGTAACGTTAGATTGGATTGTATCCTTAAGACCACTGATAAAGCAACTCCTGTAGAATGCATTAGAAAATCCTTCTATGTGCTTGACCAAGTTGTCAAATTCTATCTGATAATCTCTCACAGTGCAAGTTTGGCGAATTTTGGGGAGTTCTCTTGTGAATTCATCAAAACCACTAGGGCCAAATCGGTGCAAAAGGAGTTGGAAAAAATATGTCCATTGGGGGTCTTCATGATTGTTGATGTACCAACAAAACCATTGAAGGGATTCATGTTCCAAATGAAATGATGCAAGTGGGACTTTGGTGACATGAAAAGTGTTATGCATATTAAAGTATTGTTCTTCCTTGTGTATCCATCCACTTGGATCATCACCATTGAAGTGAGGGAATTCAATCTTCGGCCCACAAAAGTTGTTGGAAGTAGAGAACGCAGTGCCTGCAGAAGACTCAGGCTGTTGTCGGTTGCTCATGCTTGAATACTAAAGATAGAGGTTGAGAAATATTTGATCCAGATCTTCGATTTTGGTATTGAGGGTGATAAGTTATTCTTCCATTTGTCGATTTTCTCCTGCGCAGGGGACAACAATAAGCAAGTTTTTTTCTTTTTTTCGGAAATGGGTGAAAAAATCCTTAACAAAGACGGTTTTAGAAAGGGAAAATTTTGAGTTGGAAAAAATGTGAGTGGGTAACTAGGTTGAGGACACTTTCTGAGGGACAAGGAAACAAAAAATGTGGCAGTGCTAGAAAGCTATCATTTATCAACTTGAATTGGAGTAAATGATCTGTGACAATTCTAGAATTTTGCATGTTATCAATTGTAAATAGATATGGACCCCATGTATATTAGAATTCCTAATGGTTCAAAGGTATTCACTCGGCCACCAAGGCTGTCTCATGCTTGAGTATTGGGCTAGTACCCCTCACTTCACGGCGCAGGTAAAAATGCTAACCGTTTGGCCAAAAACAACAGCTCTTTGGTTTATCTCACGGATGGGAATCTAGTCAATCTAGTGGGTGTCATTGCCCTTTTCACTTGGTAGGTCCTCTCAAGGGCCAACTACTTTGGGGTTTCTCGCATGTGTCAGATGTAAGTGTAGATCCCTTTCAACCATGCATGTTGGATTGGTTCTTCGCATGTGTCAAATGTAAGTGCATAGCCTTTCTGAACATGTATGTTGGATTGGTTCCTTGCATGTGTCATGTTAGGGTACACAGGGTACTCCCAAAGGACTGAACACCAAGAACAACTTCTTCACACAAATAGATCACAGATCAATACACCAATGTTTGTCACGTGGTTAAAACTCTTGAGAAGGAAATAGTCCACGGCCCCAGCCAAATAGCTACTTGGAGCAATTTATTATGCAAAAGAAAGTTACATGAGCTTCTCATAATCGATCAACTAGCCAAGGACCCTCTATGCTCTTTAAATAGAGATCATAAACCAATCGGGTGTTAAGCCACAGATCAATGGTAGGTATGATCTAAGAGAAGTTAAACCGTCGAATTACTCTATGTCTAGAACATATCGTGACTATCGGATTAGAATATTTACAAATGCATACTAATGCATACTAAAGAAACACACTTTTACCTAACGGATATATTACACAAGTTGATTTTAACTAACTCCTAAGTGTCTAAATATCCTAACATCCCCCCTTAAGAACAACTTGGGATAGGATTGAAGGATTTACAAAAGTGACACTATTAGGAGAAGGAAGGAGGCATTAGAGCCTATCCCCCCTTAAGGACACATTCCTGAACTCCTAACATAGACTGAAGTTTAGAAAAATTCATTTCTGCAAGAGACTTGGTGAAGATTTTTGCAACTTGATCATCTGTAGGGAAATAGAGCACTTCAATAACATGATCATGAACAAGATTTTTGATGAACTGCATGTGTATCTCAATGTGTTTGCTGCACTGATGTAGAACTGGATCTTTGGCAAGCTTGATGGAACTTTGATTGTCGCACCAAAGTGGAGTAGGATACTGCTGCTCGAATCCAAACTCCGAAAGGATCTGTCGAAGCCATAAAGCTTCCTGACTAGCATTAACTGTGGCTCAATATTCTGCTTCTGCTGAAGAAAGAGCAAGAGCTTGTTGTTTCTTACAAGCCCAAGTGACAGGTCCAGATGCCAGACTGAAAAACATAACCTGCAGTAGACTTTTGATCATCGGGATCTCTGGCCCAATCTGAATCAGTGAAACCAACCAACAAAGGTTTCCCTGCTGTACTGTAATGAATCCCAAACTGAATTGTTCCTCGAATATATCGAACTTATCTTTTTGCTGCTTTCCAGTGACTTTCATGAGGAGTTTGCATATAATGGGAAACACAATCAACGGAAAAGGAAAGGTCATGATGGGAATGAGTCAAGTATAAAAGACTACCAACAAGTTGACAATACAAGGTGGCATCTACTTCAGGGGAAGTACAAGTGGCAGAAAGTTTGACTCCAGACTGGAAGGGAGAAGGGGTCGGTTTACAATCTTCCATGTGGAAGCGATGAAGAAGGTCACAAGCATACTTAGACTGGGAAAGAAAGATTCCTTCTTTGGTTTGCAAGACTTGGAGACCAAGAAAATAATGCAAATGTCCTCAGTATGACATTTCAAAATTTTTCTTAAGACTGGATTTCACATGGGTTATAAGGTTAGCGTCACTACCAGTAAGGATAAGATCATCAACATAAAGAACAAGTATGATGAGATGGTTTCCTACTTTCTTGGTATAGAAATTGGGGTCAGAATAACATCTAGAAAAACCAATGTCAAGGAGAAAGCTATCCATTTTGGCATACCAATCTCTAGGAGCTTGCTTAAGGCCATATAAGGATTTCTTAAGGAGACAAACAAGGCTAGAGTTATTCTGAACATATCCAGGATGTTGTTCCATGTAAATTTCCTCATGTAAATCACCATGTAAGAAGGCAGACTTGACATCCATTTGATGGACTTCCTAGTTATGTAAGGTTGCAAGGGAAAGAACAAGGCGAATGGAGTTCATTTTTGCTACAGGGGCAAAGGTTTCATTGTAGTCAATCCCTTCAACTTGGGAAAAACCTTTGGCAACTAATATTTCCTTAAGTCTTTCAACACTTCCATCTGATGCATACTTAGATCTGTAGATTCATTTACATCTGACAAGTTTTCTTCCTTTTGGAAGAGGAACAAGATCCCAAGTATCGTTCTCCATTAAGGAACGATATTCTTCATCCATAGCTGTAGCCCAATCTGGATTTCCTGAAGCTTCTGCAAAATTTTCTAGATCATGATTCTTGGAAACTTGAGCCAAAAGAGAAGAGGCTCACTGAAACTGAGAACGTGTTCGACGTTGATCTCTAGGATCACCGGCAAGATCACCAACTGCTTCACATGTTGAACGGACCCATCGAGGAAGTATTGGTGCTGGTACAATTGGAGGAAAATGAGCAGGTGGAGGTGGATTTTCATCCTCACTGTCATCATCAGAAACTGGAGTTGGAAACCTGTCAAGGAAGCTGGAAGAAGAAGAAGAAGAAGGCACAATCGTCAAATCAGGCTCGCAGGCCAAAGATGGCACACCCGCCAAGTTAGGCTCGTAGGCCAAGATATTTTCATCAAATTTAACATCTCTTCTAATGATTATATCATGAGAATGTGGCTGAAGAAGTCTATAGCCTTTTACATATTCAGAATATCCAACAAATTGTAAATTTGTGCATATAGATATGTAGACAAATACACAACTCACAAAGTGGATCTCACAATTTACTCAGTAATTGAAGAATGAAACAGTGCAAAAAGACTTGCAGCTATGAATGCTTTCATTAATCAAAAAAGTAATCTGATGATAATTACAATGAAGTAAAATGGATTTAATAGCCACAAGCAATTTGAATCCACATGAGGAAGTTTGAATTGATTAGACTCTACTTGACTGTAGGTAACCAAGACCTTGTCTAAATCACTATTGGAGGACTCAGTAGTTAACTGACCTTGTCTAAACCACAACCGGAGTTCATTGGAGCTCTAAAACACAACTCAAGTGTTACATTTAGTGTTGACTAAGGTTAACTGACTATGGTAGGTGAGAAATGCGCCCCACATGTGTTCAATCAAGTAAACCTAGTGCTAACTGAATGTAGAGGACTAGAACTGAATGTAATTGACTCCTAACTTAGCTTGACTAGTCATCAACTGAAGTGAACTGACCTTGGCTGGTTTTAGCACTCCCAGTGGCATCCTAAATTGTAGGGATTGGTCTAGGAGGCTCCTAAATTGATGCAATCAGTGGCAGTGAGCCTCAATTAGTGTTCCCCACACTTTAGTAACTGAAACATGTGCCCCAATTAGGTCAAGTGGACTCAATGGTGTTAATGACTATAAATAGACTGGATGGACTCCTGATTTAGACATGACTCCCAATTTGGATATATGACAAAATTTGGACAAGGGAGGATTAATAATCCTAACACCCCCCCTGAATGCTAATTTGGACAAACTGTGGGCCCTAGTAACTAAGACCACAGGTCACCCATTACATCAAGTAAAATAAAGTAACTGCTTAATACAAGGAGCTAGGGAAAAAACCACATGGGAAAAAATCCCTCCCTCTAGATAAGCAGGTAGAATCAGGTCTCAACTTTGAAAAACTTGAAAATATGTTGCTGTAATCTTCATCTCTGTGAGGTAGTGAAGCAGCATGCATGGTGTGCTGTGCATAGGTATTCTAGGGCCTGGAATGTAGACTTCTCCTTCTTCTCCAAAAATGATGATGGGAGGAAGGAGGAATGTAACCTTTGTCTCTTGTTGAATGAAGAGGTGTATGATCATATCCATTCTTCTGAATGTAGTAAGACTTAGCCCTTGCCATATTGCATCTTACAGGAAGTCTATTGCACCTCCCTGAAGGAGGTGAAATAGCATGACATAGCACAAGAGTCTTTCCTTTCTGATTGGCAGGTGAGTTTCCAGTCATCTTCCTAGCTTCCAGTTTGGAAGTAGGGACTGAATCTGAGTCATCCTGAATCTCAAGGTCATAAACTGATATAGATGGATCTGCAATACTAGTAGATGCTATAAAAGAAGTAGATGCAATGATTTTACCTTCCCTTGTAGGTGGTTGCTGAGAGTGTAGAAATAATAGATCAATGATATGAGCAATGATGCTAAGAATAAGCACAGGAAATAGATCTTGCTACTAAGAATTCTCACAAGCATACACAGGAAAAATAGAGAGAAGAAAAGAGACTGAATCACATGAGTAAAGAGATGAATGTTGGTGTGTATCCTTCCATTGAATAATTATGAATAATAGAGTACATAAATAGTACATCCCTCATAGGGAAGTCGAATTGTATGGAAACAACTCACAAAGCTCAAAAAGGCTGACTTACCAAAATATAGCAAACCCCCATAGGTGGATAAAGCACTTGCTAAATCTATCAAGGACCTCATGAGTTGGAAAAATCATGAGTGAGTTTTCAAGGAGATGGAAATAACATGCTAATCCTAGAAAATGGAGAAAAACTAATGGAGGATGGGTTGGAAACAAAAGCTCCCAGTTTCCTAGTTGACTAGCTTTTATCTTATCCATAGAAAAGCAGAAAAAGCAAAATCTTATTTAAAGTCCTGTATACTAATTCTGAATCAACCCAGAATCAGAAATAAATCATTCCTAGGATATAGATGGCATGTATTGACTTTAAGGTGCAAGTGGATGCAACTAATTAAGCTAGTGGGTGAATAATTAATCAAATAATGATTAATTATTTTATCCTAAGTTGTGAGTGGGTTTAATATATTCCTACACCCCCCTATAAGTCTGAATTTATGATGGTATGACAAAAAAATATGGATGCATATGGATGCATATAGGGCCCAGCAACAAGGCTATGGTCACCCTTTTACAATTATTATGTCCAGAAAAGTGAGGAAAGAGGCAAAACCACATGGGGAAAATCCTCCCTCAAGATAGGACAAGGCACAGAATTTGAAATATGTCTTCAACATATCTTCATATTCACTTTAATGAGCTGACTGAACTGCTTCTGGATGAAGGACTTGCTGAAGAAATCATGAACTCCATGATCATGCGCTGGAGTGTAGAACCTGCAAGAAGGAAGATGAGAGACTCCTTGTATCTCATCAATTGATGAAGTAGGAGCATTATCTGAATGCTTCTTTCTGTTGTCAAACTCTGATATACAAACATAATATGAAATGGAAAAGAGATCTGTGCATACTCCTTTCCAAAGAGAACAAAAAATAAGGCAATTTATTTCACACCCAATTCCCTGAATAGCTGCAAAATTGTGATGTGAATCACATGTCAATCTTCCAATCTGATGTAGCACCTATATAGATATGATATGAGGCTGATAAAACTCTAATATATCAGAAATATTAACATATGGGACAGCAAGGACAAAGGGTTCAATGGCTCCATGAGGATATAGGGCTAGACTAGGAAATTTATGAGCAACTGGGGAAAACTGATAGGTGTAAAAATCTGAATGATGGATGGGCATAAGATCTGAACCATAAGTGTTTAGAACAGATCCAAACATGTTTAATATCAGTCCATATATGACTAAGGTCATGGATAACCAGCCACTGAAAGTTAGGAAAGACTTCAAATCATGTAAGATAAGTATCACTGCATAAGAGGCCAATGAGGAATCAACTAGCGAACTAGGGATTTGTATAGTCTTAGGATTATTCATAGCTATGGTAGATGGTATGGATGGTGGTATTATATGTGTATCAACCTACAAATATGCTTCTAAATGAAAATCCAAAGGATCACATATAAGCATATCAATAGACTCATGGGAATACACTGGTAATGAATCCTCTGTATGAAAGGAGGAAAGAATGAGATGTTCACAATCTTCAAGAAGGGTCTGACTATTGATGCCAAGAACAAAGGAGGATATTCTGAAGCACATGAGATCAAGTAAGGTAAGTGGTATGACACAAATAAGGCTTGATGTGGCTAAGCAAACATCTTGTAAGTCACTAGGTCGCGCACAATCAATGAGAGAGGTATGCAAGAGGTGTAAAGAATATGGCACATAGATCTCAGAATCTAAGATAGGAGATTGAGAGAACAATGAATGGGTTATAGGATCATAATAAATATCAGCAGCAGCTCCATATGTCACTTCTTTTTCATCAATAGCATCACAAGAAGAAAAATCACCTTCAAGAGATACAGAAAAAGATGGCTCTTCAATATTTGCTTCTTCATTGAAGGAGGAATCATTCGAATGAAAGAGGGCAGCAGCAACATGAATTGTATTAGAAACTTCTTCATCATGATCAACTTCATCAGAGAATGTAGAGGCCAAGAAATCTTGAGAGAGAGAACAAAAGGAGATGCTAGGTTCGCTCCATGCTTCATCTTCAATTTCCTGCAAACCAAAAGCTTTGTCCAAAATTTTCCAAAGCTCAAATGGAAATTCAGTAGAATATATGAGATGATATATATTTGGAGACATTACCAAACACATAATTCCATAATCTCTATTACAATTATTTAGCCAATCAATCTTCTCTTCATAAGACTCAGGTTCACTCAATGCACCAATGGAGACATCAAAGAGACATTGCCTCTTCAAGTATGCACTCATCTTTGGCTTCCAATCAGAATAGTTGAAAGGATATAGTAGAGGAAATTTTGAATCCATATTGAATTTGTTGATAGGCTCTAAGAGATACTCTCTGCAGCCTGCAAAACAAACTAGGAGAAAATCTTGTAAGCTAGACAAGCTCTTCTTCAGAGAGGGATAGGAGACTAGAAGCGCTCCTCAACTCTGTAGAACTTGATAAACCTTGTATCTCTGATACCATGTAGAAATAATAGATCAATGATATGAGTAATGATGCTAAGAAGAAGCACAGGAAATAGATATTGCTACTAAGAATTCTCACAACCATACACAGGAAAAATAGAGAGAAGAAAAGAGACTGAATCACATGAATAAATAGATGAATATTGGTGTGTATCCTTCCATTGAATAATTATGAATAATAGAGTACATAAATAGTACATCCCTCATAGGGAAGTCAAATTGTATGGAAACAACTCATAAAGCTCAAAAAGGCTGACTTACCAAAATATAGCAAACCCCCATAGGTGGATAAAGCACTTGCTAAATCTATCAAGGACCTCATGAGTTGGAAAAAGCATGAGTGAGTTGTCAAGGAGATGGAAATAACATGCTAATCCTAGAAAATGGAGAAAAACTAATGGAGGATGGGTTGGAAACAAAAGCTCGCAGTTTCCTAGTTGACTAGATTTTATCTTATCCATAGAAAAGCAGGAAAAAGAAGAAAAAGCAGAATCTACTGTAAAGTCCTGTATACTAATTCTGGATCAACCCAAAATTAGAAATAAATCATTCCTAGGATATAGATGGCATGTATTGACTTTAAGGTGCAAGTGGATGCCAACTAATTAAGCTAGTGGGTGAATAATTAATCAAATAATGATTAATTATTTTATCCTAAGTTGTGAGTGGGTTTAATATATTCCTACAGAGAGTGCACTAGTTTTGAAGGAGGCATGAAATGTGAGAACTCATATGATTTTGAAGCATGATTTACACTACCCTTTGCTATGATGCTCCCAGTAGAGATATATGTGGTCTCCACTGAGTCAGGACCAAAGATCACTCGCTTTGGAGATCCAGTATGGGTCATCTGATAGACAGATAACAGGTTTCAAGCTAGGGAGGGAACAAATAGCACATCTTTGAACCTGCCATGTTCAAGTTGGATAGATCCCATCCCCTTTGTTTTGACTTTACTGTTATTGCCCATTTGAATACTAGGACCATCAAAGGACTGAAAAGAAGAGAATGATTCTCTAGATGTAGCCATATGGTTGGAAGCTCTAGAATCAATGAGGAAGACAGGTGCGAATGTGTAGCAAGCCTTCAGTGCATGTCCTTTCCTTTGGTATTCTTCTTCTTCTTCTTCAGAGTCTTCTTTCCTTGCGCTAGCAGGTACATAATGTTGTGCTTTTTCAAGAGAAGAGCCATTTCATCAAGTTGTCTTCTCATACAGTAGCTTTCTGAATGGAAGCCTCTTCCACAGTAAGAGCAGAGGACCTTGCCTTTGCCATTATTCTGGCTTCTCTTCAAACCTGAAGGTTCTTTTGACTACTCTTTGTTCATAGGGGACTCATCTCTTTGCTTCCCTTTGTCATTCGCTACCTTATCTCCTCTTGCAACAAGATCTATATCTTTGGGAGATCGAATGATTTCCATTTGGATCAATTTATCATTCTCGGAAATAAGAGATTGGATGAAAGCATTAAGAGTGGCAATATTCCAATTTGGAGTAGTGAGCCTTACTATTCAGAAGGTGGATACAAAGACTGAGTAGTATGAATTGAGCTTTGTGAGAATAGCAAGGATGAGCTGATCTTCATCCTTCTCAACTTTGCATTGCTTCAACAGATATATCAGGTTCTTGAACTTTGTGAAGAATGCATTCAGAGATTCGAAATTGGATGGATTGAGAGTAATCAGATCATTTTCTAGCTGATGGATCCTCATCTCATCATGCTTATCAAATAGGGAGGCAAGCTTGTCCCAAACCAGCTTAGGAGTCTTCAATTATAGAATGTGAAACCAAATATCTTGAGAGACTGAGAGCAAGTGTCCAAGGGCTTCATAAAGCCTGTTCATGTACTTAGCTCTGTCTTTATCTGAATCTGGCTCTTCCTCTGCTTCTTCTATGAGTCTGAAGAGCCCTTTGGTGCAGAGCATTACCACCATTTTTTCCTTCCACTGGTGATAGTTGAAGGGAGTGAGATGCTCTATTTGATGAGCCATTTTGAATGTAATAGAAAGAACTGAGCTGCTGTAGCGAATGCAATGAGAAAAAGGGATGCATGTAGCGAATGCTGTAAGAGAAGATGATAACCTGTCACATAATCAAACATACAAAGTAAGGTCGACAGTCTACACTTTTGGAATTTCCTTCACACCCAGCATAGTTGATCAAGCAAGCTTGATCAACAATTTCCTAACTTGGGATATTAAGTGATAAATTCTCTGCTTCTGGTGCAGTACTGGAAAGAGGAATTTTTGCAAAAAAATGATCCGGCTGGAGATCTGAGGAGGAGAGGAGTCTTGTCTACCAAGGCTCTGATACCATGTAAATTTGAGCATATAGATCTGTAGACAAATACGCAACTCGCAAAGTGAATCTCACAATTTACTCAGTAATTGAAGAATGAAACAGTGCAAAAAGACTTGCAGCTGTGAATGCTTTCATTAATCAAAAAAGTAATCCGATGATAATTACAATGAAGTAAAATGGATTTAATAGCCACAAGCAATTCGAATCCACATGAGGAAGTTCAAATTGATTAGACTCTACTTGACTGTAGGTAACCAAGACCTTGTCTAAATCACTATCGGAGGACTCAGTAGTTAACTGACCTTGTCTAAACCACAACCGGAGTTCATCAGAGCTCTAAAACACAACTCAAGTGTTACATTTAGTGTTGACTAAGGTTAACTGACTGTGGTAGGTGAGAAATGTGCCCCACATGTGTTCAGTCAAGTAAACCTCGTGCTAACTGAATGTAGAGGACTAGAACTAAATGTAACTAACTCCTAACTTAGATTGACTAGTCATTAACTAAAGTGAACTGACCTTGGTTGGTTTCGGCACTCCCAGTGGCTTCCTAAATTGTAGGGATTGGTCTAGGAGGCTCCTAAATTGATGCAATCAATTGCAATCAATGGAAGTGAGCCTCAATTAGTGTTCCCCACACTTTAGTAACTGAAACATGTGCCCCAATTAGGTCAAGTGGAATCAATGGTGTTAATGACTATAAATAGACTGGATGGACTCCTGATTTAGACATGACTCCCAATTTAGACATATGACCAAATTTTGACGAGGATTAATAATCCTAACACAAATATGCACTTTTCACTTCTAGGCTGCAATGCTTTCCGTTTTTCATTCGTTATGTGAGCCCATGCTTCACAACCAAACACACGAAAGTGGCTTACATCTGATTTAATTTTACTCCAAGCTTCTTCCATTGTTATACCTTGTAAAAATTTAGTGGGTGTGTGATTAACTATGTAATTTGCACAATTTATGGCCTCAGCCCAATATTGAATACTTAGTCCCTTAGATTGAATCATACAATTAGCCATTTCTTTTAAAGTGCGGTTCTTCCTTTCCACTACACCATTTTGTTGTGATGTATATGGAACAGTGTGCTGTTGTTGGATTCCTTGTTCAGTGCAAAAAGTAGTGAACTTTTTGTTAACATATTCTCCTCCATTGTCAAATATTAACTTAATAATTTGATGACCAGATTGTTTTTCAACAAGGGCCTTGTAGACCAAGAACATGTTAAATACTTCGCTCTTAAGTTTTAGGAAGTAAACCCAAGTGCATCTGGAGTAGTCATCAATGAAAGTTAAGAAATATTTGAAACCAGAAAAGGAAGCAGATGGAAGAGGGCCACACAAGTCACTATGCACAAAATCCAAGGGAACCGAGGCGTGCCAAGAGGCACGTTTGTCAAAACTATCCCGATGATGTTTTCCGAGTACATAATCGGAACAACCACCATCCTTGCAAGATACCAACGGAAGACCAGTCACCATATTGTCTTTACATAGTTGTTGCAATGAGTGATAATTTAAGTGACCAAATCGCTCATGCCAAAGTTTTCTCAAGTTATCACTATGAGCAACAAAAACTGAAGGAAAAGGTGATGACCCAAAGTTGTTAAATTTGTACAACCTGGTAATATCATCAACAGTTCCAGTAGCAAGGACATTTTGATGATTTTTAAAATACTTGATTACAACTTGGTGAGGTGTAAACATCATAGTTTTACCTTCACCTGAATGATTAATTTGATAGACTGATAACAAATTGCAGGAAATTTTTGGAACACATAGTACATCACTGAAATGACCATTTTCTACTGGAACTATTCTAGATCCTACAACACTTAGAGATCTATCATCACCAACAAATATTTGTTTGGTGTTACATTCATGCATAGTAGAAAAGATGGCTTGATCCTTAGCCATATGATAAGATGCGCCAGAATCAATGAGCCATTCATTTGAAGTAGAAGAAGAAGATGCAGTATAAGAGTAACCAGAAGCACAAAGTGCATGTCCATGAGTGTTAGATTCTGAAGACGAATCTAGGCTGATGTGGTGCTTCTTCATTGCTGCTTCCAAGGCTGTTATCTTCTTAAAACATTTAGATTCATCATGATTATCTTTCCCACAAAAATTGCAATGATGCTCAGTTTTCTTTCCTTTTTGCTTGGATCCTTTGTCATTTTTTGAAGAAGGAGCTGACTAAGAGGGTTTGGGACCCTTGTTGTTTTGCTTATTATTGCGAAAATTATGTTTCTTGGGAGGCTTGGACTTTTCTTTCTATTTGGACAATAAGGATTTTCCAGATGTATCTGCATTGTTAATTATTCCAAGATGAATGAGCTTATCTTGCTCTCTAATTAAGGAATCACAAAAGGATTCAAGACTAGGCTCCTGATAGATAGCTGCAATCAAGGATTCTTTCATGGAGTAGAATGTAGATACAAAAACAGAATATGCAGGTCCAATTTTGGAAAGAATATGATAAATACATTATTTGTCTTATTTCTTAATCTTGCATTCTGCACATAAGAGTCTAAGAGTTTTATACTTAGATAAATAGTCTTAAATGCATGAAAAATCATTTGGATTCAAGGAAAGCAACTCATTCTCAAGTTGATGACCCCGAATTTCGTTGTGTTTACCAAACATAAATTCCAACTTTTCCCAAGCTTTATCAGGTTCATCAATGCCAGATATGTGGAATCGCAAATCAGTAGAGATTGACATCCCAATCAATCCATGAGATTCATCACATCTATTTTCCCATTTAATTTTATTATCATCATCAATGGGTTCTGTTTCTTTCCCTGAGGTTATCCTGAAAAGTCCCCTACTTCGTAGAACATCCTCCATACGAGATTTCCATGAGAAATAGTTAGAACTTGTAAGTATAATATCACAAGGGGCATCCATACTATAAAATAATGGCTGAAAGAATAGAAACTAACGATCTATATGTAAAGAGATTGAAAAAATATGCAGTTTTAAAAAAAACGGCACTTAAAACTGATTCTGGATGATGAAGTTATGCTTGATCAAAGAAAATGTTGAAGATGTCACCAATAGTGACGTGGCCAATATTAACTTGGCCAACTAAAAAAAAAAAAGCCCCCTCTTCCCAAGATCAACCTTTGACAATCACTTTTACAATAAAGTTGCTTTGAATCGAATCCCTTTTGTAGAATAAGTGATGTTCACTTTTACAATAATGTGACTTTTTAAATAGTGCGGCAATAAATTAAAAGACTTAAGTGACTCACTTTTATTTTATTTTATTAATGTGAGATGTACTTTTACAATAAAGTAACTTGAAAATAGAAATTGCATGCACTAAAAGTAGCTTGATAAGACTTGAACTCAAGACTTATCAAGGTGTTAAGCAACTTTGGACCAAGTGAGCTAAGTTTAAAAGGTACGTAAATGTATGGAAACAGGAAGGGGGCTTCTTCTTTTTTATAACTCTTCTTTCTCGTTTTTCGTGCTTGCTTTCTTTTCCTTTAGATTTGCCGAAATGGGTGTTTCTGGAACAAATAGAAACGGTTTTTGGTGAAAAGAAAACTATTTCCAAATGGAAATGGTGCTTCGAATGCAATGGAATAGCTCCCACAGGCCACAAATGCACAGAAAATCCAGAACCAGAAACCCTTTCAAAGTTTCGGCAACACCAATTCTAGATCTTGATCAAAACCGAAAGTGGCTCTTCATAAAAGCTCTGATACCATGTTAGGGTACACAGGGTACTCCCAAATGACCGAACACCAAGAAAAACCGCTTCACACAAATAGATCACAGATCAATACACTAATGTTTGTCATGTGGTTAAAACCCTCGAGAGGGAAACAGTCCATGGCCCCAGCCAAATAGCTACTTGGAGCAATTTATTATGCAAAAGAAAGTTACATGAGCTTCTCATAATCGATCAACTAGCCAAGGACCCTCTATGCTCTTTAAATAGAGATCATAGACCAATCGGGTGTTAAGCCATGGATCAATGGTAGGTATGATCTAAGAGAAGTTGAACCGTCGGATTACTCTATGTCTAGAACATATCGTGACCGTCAGATTAGAATATTTACAAATGCATACTAATGCATACTAAAGAAAAACACTTTTACCTAACGGATATATTACACAAGTTGATCTTAACTAAATCCTAAGTGTTTAAATATCCTAACATGTCAAATATAAGTGCTAAGCCTTTTTGAACATGTATGTTGGATTAGTTCCTTGCATGTATCAAATGTGAGTGCTGGGCCTTTCTGACAGGGTTGTGGAATTGGTTCCCACATGGTCAAATGTGAGTGCTGGGTGTGCCTTTCTGATATTATTATAGGATTGGTTCCTACATGGTCAGATATAAGTGTTGGGAAGGCCATTCTAACTTAGGGTCAGATATAAGCGATGAAGAAGACCTACATGGAGGCTAGGCCTACAACCAGCATGAAAAAGGAATAGCTCTGTAGAACTTCCTATGATGAGAAAAATCATGCGATAGCACCCATGATGATCTAGTAGAGATGATCCAGATCGAGGGATGATCCAGATCTAGAGATGATGCTCCAGAGATGATCCAGATCGAGTGATGATCTAGATCTAGGTGAAGATGACTTGAAGATGAAGGTGACTTGAATATAGAGATGACTTGAAGGTGAAGATAACGAAGACTCGATGATGATCTAGATGATACAAAGAAGAAGACTTGTGCTGATAAATTGTGTCGAGAGAATACCTTCATAGTTAAGAGGGAGGGTTGATGTAATTGTAACTTCAGAATGTATTCACTTGTATTTCTTATGTATTGTAATCCGATGTTTATTCCGGGATGTACTTGAGTCATGTCATGCCTCGAGGTTTCTATCGATATTTTCTATAATGTAATCAAGTCATGTCAAGTCAATGTGGGTAACCCTCCTATTGTCTAAGGGTTAAAGTCCTCGTAGTTCCGCGGAACTAGGGTTATTAGACTCAACTAGTGAAGTCGGCCCTAGTTGGGTTTAGTCAAGTTGGGAATTAGTATAAATAGAGAGCTAGCATCTCTATTTATCACACACTCACTCACACTTAGTTGTAGCACATAGCTAAGGAAGAGAAAGACACTAGGGCAAGGAAGAAAGAGGTTACTGCTGTCGGGATATCATCTTACTATTTTGGGTTTCACTTTTGGTGTTGATTCTATCTTAGTGGAAGTTGCAGGGTTTTCTCCATTTATGGTTTCCCGGATGAAAAACATTGTGTTCATTGTCTCTTGTGTTTGATTGATGTGCTTTTTTTTCTCTCATTTAAAGATCCTAATGATGTGTTAGTTTAATGTTAAAAATATAACATGGTATCAGAGTTAACCTGAGAAGAAGACACTATGCAGCTACGGGAACTATGCAGCTACGGGAATCCAATTCTGAGGTTTTTCAGTTTTGGACCCAACACTACTACCAAAAATTAGGGATTTTCACAGAAGTGGAATTTTTCAGTGAGCCCAGGCCTGGATTGATCTCCTCCACAAAATCAAAGTTAGGGATCAAATTGAAATCATTTGGTTGGATAGAACTCCGGAAAGGAAAAACCCTAATATGCTCCTGAACCAGCATTACAAGATTTCAGCTCCAAATCTAGATCTGATATCTTGACATGGTAAGATCTAAATATTTTGTATTTACATTTGAGGTTCTCAGTTAAGATGTCTCATCATACCAAGATTTATGAAAAGCTTGAGGGAGATGATAACTTCAGAGCCTAGAAGTATAGGATCTCCCTGGTCGTGGAAGAAAATGAGTTAGACTCCTATATCAGTGAGGAGGTTCCAGTTCCAGAGGGAGATGAGGACAAGGCCCTACATAAGAAGAAGTTGGTTATGGAGAAGAGGATCATTGCTAATTCTATCAAGGATCACCTCATACCATAGGTGTCCTCCCTCAAGACACCTAAAGCTATGTTTGATGCCCTAACCAAACTGTTTGAAGGGAAGAACATCAACCAGAAGATGACTCTAAGGAACCAATTAAAGAATGTAAAGATCCAGAATGAGGAGACCATCCATTCATACTTCACAAGGGCCTCCCAGATCAAAGGAAAGCTGGAAGCAGTAGATGAAGAAGTGGAGAATGCAGAAATTGTGATGACAACTTTAAATGGCCTCCCTAGGTCATGGGATTCTTTCATCCAAGGAATCTGTGCTAAAAATAAGTTAGTCAAGCTCAATAGACTATGGGAAGAATGTTCACAAGAATAATCTCGAATAGCATCTTGAGAAGAAAAGATGTAAAGTAAATATCAAGCGCTCATAGTACACTCCAATAAAGGAATAAGGGAAAAGCATCATCACCAAGTTAAGCATTCTCATCAGAAAGGTTCATCTAAACTCAGATGTTATACATGCAATGAAATAGGACACTATGCTAGAAACTCTTCCATGAATAAGAATGAACCCAAGAAGAAGAGGAACTCCAAAAGAAGACATCATGCTCACACTACTAAGGATGATGATCCTCCCAGAAAGAAAGTAAAACAAGAAGGTGAAGACTCTTCAAGTGAAGATGAATATGCTCTGATCTCCACTCTCACGGGAACTGTCACTCATGGAAGCAAATATTGGCTTACTGACAGTGGGGGTTCCAAACACATGACAAGTTTCAAGGAATCCTTTGAGAAACTATCTGAACATAATTCACCCCATAAGGTGAAACTTGGGGATGACTACCGATATCCCATAAAAGGTGGTGGTGAATCATCCTACAAGCTAGACTCTAGAAAGTCTATGAAAATGAAGAATGTATTGTTTGTACCAGGACTAAAGAAAAATATTCTATCCATATCGACACTGGAAGCAAAAGGCATGATGGTTGCATTTGTACATGACCAAGTCCTCATGTGGCCAAGAGGAAATACTATTGACGATGCAATAGTAATTGGAGAACAAGAAGGAGGATTATAGAAATTGAAGGGTCATCCAGAACAAGATTTGGTACATGACACAGTAGAGAAAAATGAACTTTGGCACAGAAGGCTTGCACATGTGCACTACAGAGCACTACCACTTGCAAGCAAAGTTGTTGAAGGTCTTCTAGAAATTCAAGCAAACATGAAGGAGATTGCAAAGGATGTGTGAAAGGAAAGAACACAAAGAAGACATTTCCAAGTAGTGAAAGAAAAGCAAAATGAATATTGGAAATCATCCACTCTTATGTATGTGGACCAATTTCATCAAGTTCTCTAAGCGAGTATGTATACTATCTTTCTTTTATTGATGAATTTTCTAGGAAGACATTGATTTACTTCATGAAGAACAAAGATGAAGTTTTCAACAAGTTCAAAGAATTCAAAGCCTTGATTAAGAACCACACAGAAAAGAAGATCAAGACCTTTCGATCAGATAATGGTGGAGAATTCACATCAAATGAATTCAAAGACTTATGCAAAGAATCAGGGATTAAGAGGGAGTTATCCACTCCATATAATCCACAACATAATCGGGTTGTAGAAAGGAAGAATAGAACTATCATGGAAGCTACAAGAGCAATGCTTCATGATCAAGATCGTCCCATGCATCTATGGGCAGAGGCTACCAGAACAACGGTGTATGTACAGAACCATACTCCACATAGAGTACTCAAGAACAAGACTCCCGAAGAAGTATTCTCCGTCAAGAGACCAGAAGTTAGCCATCTCAGAATATTCAGCTGTCCAGTGTACATACACATTCCAAAAGAAAAGAGGGCAAAGTAAGATCCTTTAGGAAAGAAGGGTCTATTTGTGGGATACTCTGAAAGCTCGAAGGCTTACAGAATATACTTCCCAGGATTCAAGAATATCAACATCAACAGGGATGTAACATTTGATGAAGACACAACTTACAACAAATCCAGAAAGAGACCTGCTGAAGAACTAGAAGAAGCAGAAGCACCTAGAATTAATGTTACAACCATGAATGAAGAGATTCAATAAGAAGATCAAGAATTTGAAGAACCATAAGAAATTGTAGATCCACCTCAAGAGAAGAATCCTCACAAGAGGAAACCTGCTTGGGTACAAGAAGCTATCCAAGGTGTAGAAAGATATGGGGCTCCAGAAGAGAATCATAGAGAAAGAAAGAGAACCAGATCCTACTCCAGATATGTAGCTTTACTATGTGACTTTATCAATAAAGAACCTTCCAATTATGAAGAAGCGATAGAATGGAAAGAATGGAAGGATGCTATTATCGAAGAGTATCAATCGATCATGAAGAATTATGTTTGGGATGTTGTCCCAAAACTAGAAGGGAAGTCGGTTGTAACTTCTAAATGGATCTACAAGATCAAGCATGTTGCAGATGGTAGCATAGAGAAATATAAGGCAAGATTCGTGGCTCATGGATTCTCACAGAAAGAAAGAATAGACTATGAAGAAACCTTTGCATTTGTAGCCAGATACACTTCCATCATATCAGTATTTGGTCTGGCTGCAATGATGAAATGGAAGGTACACCGAATGGATATCAATGCTGCTTTCTTGAATGGTGTACTGGAAGAGGAAGTGTATGTAGAGAAGCCACTCGGTTTTGAGACACATGATAGGGAATCTCATGTGTGCATATTAAAGAAATCCCTATACAGTTTGAAACAGGAACCCAGGACATGGTATGGTAGAATTGACAGCTTTCCTATCCAGTTTGGGCTTTACCAAGAGTAAAGCAGATTCCAACCTTTACTACAAGGTTGAAGACGGAAACCCGGTGATGCTCCTACTATATGTAGATGATCTGTTTGTAACAGGTATGGATGGGTTGATTGCTGATACGAAGAGAAAGCTTGCTTCCAAGTTCGAAATGAGGGACTTGGGTATGATGCATTATTTTCTAGGTATGGAGGTGTGGTAGAATGCAGATGGAATCTCCCTCGGACAAGGTAAGTATGTAGTAGAGATCCTAAAGAGGTTCGGGAAGATCGACTGCAAGGCCATGACCACACCTATGGAATCAAACCTAAAGCTATTGAGTGATGCTTCATCAGAAGTGGTTGATGCTACTATGTATCGTCAGATGATTGGGTCATTGATGTACTTGACAAACACAAGATTACATATTTTCTTTGCTCTGAACACCTTGAGCCAGTTCTTGACAGATTCGAGACATGTTCACTTGATTACTGCAAAGCATATTCTAAGTTACCTGAAGGGTACAATTGATTATGGGTTCAAGTACGAGGTGAATCAGAAGATTAACTTGGAGGGTTATGTTGATTCAGATTGGGCAGGTAGTGCCATCGATAGGAAGAACACTTCAGGGTGTTTCCTTAGTATGGGATCAGGTGGTATCTCTTGGTTTAGCAGGAAGCAATCATGTATGGCACTGAGTACAGCTGAAGCAGAGTATGTCATAGCTTATTCATCTAGTTCTAAGGTAGTATGGCTGAGGAAGCTTCTGTCTGACTTATTTGATCTTGAGATGGATGCTACTTCTATACATTGTGACAACCAGAGTTGTGTGAACTTGTTAGAGAATCCATTGTTCCATGACAAGTTGAAGCATATCAAGATCAAGTATCACTATATTAGGGATATGGTGCAGAGGGGAGCAATGAAGCTCTAGTATGTTGCGATGGAGGAACAGATAGCTGATGTGTTGACAAAGCCATTGGCTAAGGTGAAGTTTGAGTACTTCAGGGAGAATCTTGGTTTTCTCCAAATCCAGGTTTTGTAACATCCCCAACCCTCTAAATGGCAAAGAGGATGCTACCAAACAACGAAGAACCTCTAGGCAACTAGCCCCATGAACAGAAACATGCATAAATGCTGATATAAAATGCTTAGAACATAGAACATACTAAGATGCGTAAAACATACAAGGATGCATAGTTACTCAACATACAGCGGAAGCAAACATATACATTCCAGCATCAACATGTTCATCATTATGATTCATTAGACATTAGACAGTAATGTAAATGCAAAAGCAAAATGGACAAGAATGCTTCTCTTATAAATATCTCGTCCCACAACCAGCTATGTCGTTGCCACGTTCCACCCAACCATAGGCCAGCGTGCTCATCAATATCTCAACAACACTGCCACCCCTGAGCTGGGCATGATTCCTTAAGGAATAAGGGTCAAAGAAGGCTTACACATAGCTAAGGTACACAAATCATCCAAGCCCACACAATAGGGTTTATCAAGCCATCAAGGAGCTAGGAAAGCATAAATGCTAAGCCGGTGGCCTCAATGGAGAGCTAAGGACACCTACTCTAGAGTTAACCTGAATTTTAAGACATCCACACACCCAAAACCAAGAATCAGTCCTTTCGATGCTTCACAGTCCCTCAAGCCCTGACTCCCCTTTCCAATACTCTTCAAGGGTTGTCGAGAAGAAATCCAACAGTCTAACTCTGTCTAAGTGGCTCCCAAACACTAGGTTTCTCAAGCATACCCAGCCTCTAATACCACTCTAATCATCTAAATACCAACCACTACATACTGTAGTAAAACCAATAGTTCACAGCTCTGTGAAGAAGGTAAAGACAACAGGGTGACAACCCAAACAAAAGGGTGAACACAGCTCGAGTCAGATAGGATGATTCAGAGTTGTTCTTGGCCCTAGCGTGGCCAAAAAAACTCAACAGCACCCAAAAGATGATTGCATTCACAGCAAAAAACAACATGGGCAAAAAACACAACAAGCCATTGTTTCAGGGGAAGAGCAGCAACCAATCTCATGGCTAATCTATGGAAACATTACACAGCCCAAAAACGGGAGAGAGATTCGATTCTAAATCCTGGACAAGGGAAAAATAGGTACGCAGACCACAAATCCATGAGAGTAACACAGGTACACACGGCCCCTAGACGTGAACAGCTTACACAGTCCAATAATGGGAAGAGGGAAAATGATCCCCTGCGTGAACGGGAGGAAGAAAAGATCCACAGACTAGCAATCGACGAGAGAAGGGAAAACGAACCTCCACACACAGAATCATGGATCCCTTTTATCTCTGCTCTGTGTGAGGAAGACCATTTGAACTTCCTACGCATGAGGAGGTGAACAGAGCACACCCCTGCGTGCATGAGATGGACAAGAAAAAACCACAAGTGGAAGAGTGGAGAGAATGGAATGTCGCCTCTCTGCCCCCAAGGACGTGAATAGGAAGAGTTTGCTTGTGGAGTGGGCACATGGGCAAGGATTAATAGTCCTGCCACACCCACCACTACTCAGCAATAACTGCTCCCAACTAACAGATAGCAGAAGTTTAAATGGGTGTCCAACACGTGGAAACTCCCAATGACCCCCACGGGTTGGACAAACCCCCCCTTAACTATTAGGATATTTAGACACTTAAGAGTTAGTTAAGATCAACTTGTGTAATATATCCATTAGGTAAAAGTGTGTTTTTTTAGTATGCATTAGTATGCATATGTAAATATTCTAATCTGACGGTCACGATATGTTCTAGACATAGAGTGATCTGACGGTTCAACTTCTCTTAGATCATACCTACCATTGATACGTGGATTAACACTTGATTGGTCTATGATCTCTATTTAAAGAGCATAGAGGGTCCTTGGCTAGTTGATCGATTATGAGAAGCTTATGTAACTTTCTTTCTTTTGCATAATAAATTGCTCCAAGTAGCTATTTAGCTGGGGCCATGGACTGTTTCCCTCTCGAGGGTTTTAACCACGTGACAAACAATGGTGTGTTGATCTGTGATCTAGTTGTGTGAATCAGTTTCTAAAGGTGTTCGGTCTTTTTGGAGTACCCTATGTACCCGAAGATGGAATCAGAGCTTTTATGAAGAGCCGCTTTCGATTTTGATCAAGATCTAGAACCGATGTTGCTGAAACTTTGAAAGGGTTTCTGGTTCTAGATTTTTTATGCATTTCTATCATATGGGAGCTATTCCATTGCGTCCAGAGCACCATTTTCATTGGGAAATAGTTTTCGTTTCACCGAAAACCATTTCTGTTTGTTCCAGAAACACCCATTTCGGCAAATCTGAAGGTATAATGTTACATTGATGGATTTATTTTTTTTAAATATCTCATATATTATCAGTTTTATTATTAGATTTTTTTGTTTTAGTCTCGGACTCTTGCCTTTCCTGATTGCGTATGCTCTTTGCCCTGCACCTTGCACGATTGCGACGAATCAAAAAGAGTAAGGGAAAGTTTTTTTTTCTTGTCTTCTCAGCTACGTATGCTCTTTGTCATGCACCTTGTGTGATCACGACAAATCAGAAACAGTGAGAAAACTTGAAAACATAGACTTTTCGGGTAAGCTAACCAAGATCTAACCTCGTTGTGTGGAAAAAAAAATTGTTTTTTGTTTTTTGTTTTTTTTTTTGTGATTTGCAGGAAAAAAAGGCAAGCACAAAGAATGAGAGAGAAGAGTTAAAAAAAATCCCCTTTCCTCTTTCCATTCTTTTACATACCTTTTAAACTTAGCTCACTTGGTCCAAAGTTGTTTTATTCCTTAATAGGTCTTGAGTTCAAGTCTTATTAAGCTACCTTTTAATGCATGCAATTTCTATTTTCAAGTTACTTTATTGTAAAAGTGCATCTCACATAAATAAAATATAAAAAAAAAGTGAGTCACTTAAGTCTTTTAATTTATTGCTACACTATTTAAAAGTAACATTATTGTAAAAGTGAACCTCATTTATTCTACAAAATTGATTCACTTCAAAGCAACTTTATTGTAAAGTGATTATCAAAGGTTGATCTTGGAAAGAGGGGCATTCTTTTTTTTAGTTGGTCAAGTTAATATCTGCCATGTCATTATTGGGGACATCTTCAACATTTTCCTTGATCAAGCATAACTTCATCATCTAGAATCAATTTTCAGTGCCGTTTTTTTTTTAAACCGCATATTGTTTTGAGCTCTTTGCAACCAGATAGTTAGTTTCTATTTTTTAAGCCATTATTTTACAGTATGGTCACCCCTTGTGATATTATACTTACAAGTTCTAACTATTTCTCATGGAAATCTCGTATGGAGGATGTTCTACGAAGTAGGGGACTTTTTAGGATAACCTCAGGGAAAGAAATAGAACCCACTGATGATGATAAGAAAATTAAATGGGCAAATAGATGTGATGAATCTCATGGATTGATTGGGATGTCAATCTCTACTGATTTGCGATTCCACATATCTGGAATTGATGAACCTGATAAAGCTTGGAAAAAGTTGGAATCTGTGTTTGGCAAACATAATGAAATTCAGGGTCATCAACTTGAGAATGAGTTTCTTTCCTTGAATCCAAATGATTTTTCATGCATTCAAGACTATTTATCTAAGTACAAAACTCTTAGACTCTCAGTGTGCAGAATGCAAGATTAAGAAAGAAGACAAACAATGTATTTATCATATTCTTTCCAAACTTGGACCTGCATATTCTGTTTTTGTATCTACATTCTACTCCATGAAAGAATCATTGACTGCAGCTAGCTATCAAAAGCCTAGTCTTGAATCCTTTTGTGATTCCTTAATTAGAGAGAAAGATAAGCTCATTCATCTTGGAATAATTAACAATGCAGATACATCTGGGAAAGCCTTATTGTCCCAACAGAAATAAAAGTCCAAGCCTCCCAAGAAACAAAATTTTCACAATAATAAGCCAAATAGAAAGGGTCCCAAACCCTCTCAGTCAGCTCCTTCTTTAAAAAATGACAAAGGATCCAAGCAAAAAGGAAAGAAGACTGAGCTTCATTGCAATTTTTGTGGGAAAGATAATCATGATGAATCTAAGTGTTTCAAGAAGATGGTAGCCTTGGAAGCAGCAATGAAGAAGCACCACATTAGCACAGTTTCATCTTCAAAATCTAACTCTCATGGACATGCACTTTGTGCTTCTGGTTACTCTTATATTGCATCTTCTTCTTCTACTTCAAATGAATTGCTTATTGATTCTGGAGCATCTTATCATATGGCTAAGGATCAAGCCATATTTTCTACTATGCATGAATGTAACACCAAAAAAATATTTGTTGGTGATGCTAGATCTCTAAGTGTTGTAGGATCTAGAACAATTCCAATAGAAAATGGTCATTTCAGTGATGTACTATGTGTTCCAAAAATTTCCTGCAATTTGTTATCAGTCTATCAAATTACTCATTCAGGTGAAGGTAAAACTGTGACGTTTACACCTCACCAAGTTGTAATCAAGGATTTTAAAAATCCTCAAGATGTCCTAGCTACTGGAACTGTTGATGATATTACCAGGTTGTACAAATTTAACAACTTTGGGTCATCACCTTTTCCTTCAACTTTTGTTGCTCATAGTGATAACTTGAGAAAACTTTGGCATGAGCAATTTGGTGACTTAAATTATCGCTCATTGCAACAACTATTTAAAGACAATATGGTGACTAGTCTTCCAATGGTATCTTGCAAGGATGGTGTTTGTTCCGATTGTGTACTCAGAAAACATCATTGGGACAGTTTTGACAAACGTGCCTCTTGGCACACCTTGGTTCCTTTGGAGCTTGTGCATAGTGACTTGTGTGGTTCTCTTCCATCTGCATCCTTTTCTGGTTTCAAATATTTCTTAACTTTCATTGATGACTACTCCATAAGCACTTGGGTTTACTTCCTAAAACTTGAGAGAGAAATATTTAACATGTTCTTGGCCTACAAGGCCCTTGTTGAAAAACAATCCAGTTATCAAATTATTAAGTTAAGATCTGACAATGGAGGAGAATATGTGAACAACAAGTTCACTACTTTCTGTACTGAACAAGGAATCCAACAACAACACACTGTTCCATATACACCACAACAAAATGGTGTAGCTGAATGAAAGAACCGCACTTTAAAAGAAATGGCTAATTGTATGATCCAATCTAAGGGACTAAGTCTTCAATATTGGGTTGAGGCCATAAATTGTGCAAATTACATATTTAATCGCACACCCACTAAATTTTTACAAGGTATAACACCGAAAGAAGCATGGAGTAAAATTAAACCACATGTAAGTCACTTTCGTGTGTTTGGTTGTGAAGCATGGGCTCACATTCCGGATGAAAAATGAAAAGCATTGCAGCCTAAAAGTGAAAAGTGCATATTTGTTGGATATTCTAAAGATGTAAAAGCTTATAGACTTCTTCAACCCCATTCACATGATATAATCATTAGAAGAGATGTTAAATTTGATGAAAATCTCTTGGCCTCGAGCCTAACTTGGCGGGTGTGCCATCTTTGGCCTACAAGCCTAATTCAACGATTGTGCCTTCTTCTTCTTCTTCCAACTTCCTTGGCAGGTTTCCAACTCTAGTTTCTGATGATGACAGTGAGGATGAAAATCCATCTCCGCCTGCTCATGTTCCTCAAATTACACCAGCACCAATACTTCCTCGATGGGTTCGTTCAACATGTGAAGAAGCTGGTGATCTTGCTGGTGATCCCAGAGATCAATGTCAAACATGTTCTTAGTTTCAGTGAGCCTCTTCTCTTTTGGCTCAAGTTTCTGAGAATAATGATCCAGAAACTTCTGCAGAAGCTTCAGGAAATCCAGATTGGGATGCAGCTATCGATGAAGAATACCATTCCTTAATGGTGAACGATACTTGGGATCTTGTTCCTCTTCCAAAAGGAAGAAAACTTGTTAGATGTAAATGGGTCTACAAAACTAAGTATGCATCAGATGGAAGTGTTGAAAGACTTATGGCAAGGTTAGTTTCCAAAGGTTTTTCCCAAGTTGAAGGGATTGACTACAATGAAACCCTTGCCCCTGTAGAAAAAATGAACTCCATCCACCTTGTTCTTTCCCTTCCAGCCTTACATAACTAGGAAGTCCATCAAATGGATGTCAAGTCTGCCTTCTGACATGGTGATTTACATGAGGAAATTTACATGGAACAACCTTCTGAATATGTTCATAATAACTCTAGCCTTGTTTGTCTCCTTAAGAAATCCTTATATGGCCTTAAGCAAGCTCCTCGAGCTTGGTATGCCAAAATGGATAGCTTTCTCCTTGACACTGGTTTTTCTAGATTCCATTCTGACCCCAATGTCTATACCAAGAAAGTAGGAAACCATCTCATCATACTTGTTCTTTATGTTGATGATCTTATCCTTACTGGTAGTGACCCTAAACTTATAGCCCATGTGAAATCCAGTCTAAGGCAAAATTTTGAAATGTCAGACTTAGGACATTTGCATTATTTTCTTGGTCTCCAAGTCTTGCAAACCAAAGAAGGAATCTTTCTTTCCCAGTCTAAGTATGCTTGTGACCTTCTTCGTCGCTTCCACATGGAAGATTGTAAACCATCCCCTTCTCCCTTCTAGTATGGAGTCAAACTTTCTGCCACTTGTACTTCCCCTGAAGTATATGCCACCTTGTATTGTCAGCTTGTTGGTAGTCTTTTATACTTGACTCATTCCTGTCCTGACCTTTCCTTTGTTGTTGGTCATTTTGCCCGTTATATGCAAATTCCTCATGAAATTCATTGGAAAGCAGCAAACAGAATACTTCAATGTATTAGAGGTACAGTTCATTTTGGGATTCATTACAGTATACGGGGGAACCTTTGTTGGTTGGTTTCACTGATTCAGATTGGGTCGACGATCTTGATGATCGAAAGTCTACTACAGGTTATGTTTTGAGTCTGGGATCTGGACCTGTCACTTGGGCTTGTAAGAAACAACAAGCTTTTGTTCTTTCTTCAGCAGAAGCAGAATATCAAGCTGTATTTAATGCCAGTCAGTAAGCTTTATGGCTTCAACAGATCCTTTCAGAGTTTGGACTCGAGCAGCAGCAGCCTACTCCACTTTGGTGCGACAATCAAAGTGCCATCAATCTTGCCAAAGATCCAATTCTACATCAGTGCATCAAACACATTAAGCTACACATGCACTTCATCAGAAATCTTGTTCGTGAGAGTGTTATTGAAGTTCTTTATTGCCCTACAGATGATCAAGTTGCAGACATCATCTTCACCAAGTCTCTTACAGAAGTGAAGTTTTCTAAACTTCGGTCTATGTTAGGAGTTCAGAAATGTGTCCTTAAGGGGGGATAGGCTCTAATGCCTCCTTCCTTCTCCTAATAGTGTCACTTTTGTAAACCCTTCAATCCTATCCCAAGTTGTTCTTAAGGGGGGATGTTAGGATATTTAGACACATAGGAGTTAGTTAAGATCAACTTGTGTAATATATCCGTTAGGTAAAACTTTGTTTCTTTAGTATGAATTAGTATGCATTTGTAAATATTCTAATCCGACGGTCACGATATGTTCTAGACATAGAGTGATCCGACGGTTCAACTTCTCTTAGATCATATTTACCATTTATTTGTGACTTAACACCCGATTGGTCTATGATCTCTATTTAAAGAGCATAGAGCGTCCTTGGCTAGTTGATCGATTATGAGAAGCTCATGTAACTTTCTTTCTTTTGTATAATAAATTGCTCCAAGTAGCTGTTTGGCTGGGGCCGTGGACTGTTTCCCTCTTGAGGGTTTTAACCATGTGACAAACAACGGTGTGTTGATCTGTGATCTATTTGTGTGAATTGGTTGTTGAAGGTGTTCAGTCTTTTGAGAGTACCATGTGTACCTAAACATTAACCTTACGAATCATGCCCTTTTCATTCAACGTTGCACCGTCGTAGCTGGATGTAGGTTTATTTTAATTGATGTTCATATTTACATGATTCCCAAAACTATAATGTGCTGGATAGCACGATATACCATTGGAAACGATCCCTATTGCTAAACATATGCAGCCAAATCGGTGGTGGGGATTTTTCCTTTAGCTCCACACCACGATTAATTAAAATATATACATCATGTATCTTTTAATGCAAATGGGGTCAAAACAGGGACATTACAATCCCCTCCCCCTTTGAGTAACACCATCCTTGGTGTTCCAATAGATAAGAATACATATACAATTAGCACATCCAAAATTTCAAAATTTTGTAGATCTATCCCATGTTCAATTATTTACTTGAACTTTCAGGACCAAGCCCCTCAGCTTCCATGAGCTTCTATTGTTGGTTCTTAGCTTTCAGCTCATCCCCAAGTCGAGGAACTTTGTGGATGCAATCCTCTTTATGTTCCCTCGTTGGGCAGTCCCGGTGTAAATGATGTCCTCCGCATTTCCAACATTTCGCTGGATGCTTCATCTTTACCTGCTCAATTTCCTTTGAGTCTTCATGCCTGGAATGTTTCTTAGCGGATTGCTTGGACAAATGTCCCATCATTGATCCATTTTCCTTTCCTTTACAGATTGCCCCTAGAAGGATTTTTACCTCCGTTTGCAAACCAATAGAGTCTTGCAAATTCTAATGGTTCATCTCATTCTTCCTTTACTGTATCTAGAGCATCTCTTTGAAATTCTCTTGGATCCTGGAAATCGTTTGAAGGAGACTTCCAGCCAAGTCCAGTAGCTTTTGGTCTGCTGCCATGATCAATGTGCACCACTGTATTTCACTTTTCTCACCTGTGAAATGCACCATTGAAATTTTGTCAGACCAAGCATAATATAGACATTAAAATCAGTCATTTAATTGCACAATTGGCATGACAGTCCAAGTCTCACTAAGGAGACTTTCATATTTTTCATGCCTTCCCAACAGGCACATGAGCTCATTCATGTCCATTCTTGGGAAGGAAATTAACTATTCTAGCATTCACAATTTACTTTAAGCAAATACACACATTCCATTTTCAGTCATACATGCATTGAACAATCTTTTGTTTTCACAATGCATAAATATATATGTACATATACATAATTAAAAAGGGTAATAGAGAGCAGCAAGAGTTTTTCCCTCTTTGTTCTGTCCCATCCTGGAACCCACACCACTGCGGTGGCTTTTCATGCTCTCAGCCTCTTTCACTTCACCATTAATGCTGGACCAATCCCTCTTGGTCATGACACTTAGTGTCTCTGGTCTATTTCAAACCTCTCAACCATGGAGCCTCCCCAAATGGTTTGCCTCGGCTGCCATGAAGTTCATAGTCTCACTAGCACGTTTTTCATTACTGCTCATTCTAAGCTCTTCAAGACAGTCACATGTCCACATGCACCCCTAGGATTCTCTCATAGTTCTCGCTCCCAGTGATACCTATATTCAAACATTGAATAGATTCACATGTTTAGTTTATTCCCATCGGTTTTTACCTCTTAAACAAGATCTTAAAACATCATAACCAAATCATATACACATGCATATTCATAGGCAAGAATTGCAAAATAATCCAATACTTATATGTATTATGCGTTTCCTCATTGGTCCATAGGATCCTGCTTCGATTTGCAAGCCTTGGGATATCCTATGGACTTGGATGTTAGGTCAGCATGCAGGCTACTTCACAACATCTTTTTATAAATATATCAGGCACAGTCAAGCCAACCTTCATTTGGGTTTATCAGACCATCAACAAATCTCCTGCACTTATATCAACAATACACTTATATCAACAATGCACTTATATCAACAACCAATCATCAACCAAGCCAATGCAGTTGGGTTTATCAGGCCATCAATAACAACACATGCACTTATATCACCAATAAACGACCATTTCCAGGTTTCATTTCCATCCGTGAGCTCTAATTCCATTTAGTGTACAACACCAGACTACATCTACTTAGCCTGGAAACACAAGAAATATAAGCAAACTCATTAGCGTTATTGCTCCAAAACTATAATCATACTTCACATCATTCACTATCAACTATTGAGACACCAGGAGTGCGTCCACTCCCTAGGGTGTAATCAATATTGAAAACACTTCCATGATCCGACATAGGAAAAGTGTACACCCTTTTCCGGTGTGTGCCATGTAGGCCCTATTCATACTCAAGCAATCAGTCATCATGGAATAAAATAAAAACATGTTCTACATATAGAATTTTAATAACTTGACATGCATATTCTTAGCTAGGGTCACATAACACTTATCCATTTTCCAATGCAGTATTCCTCTGTTAAGGAGGAATGGGGGCTCCCTTCTCTGAGTTGATAGTCCCTTGGTTTTCCATCCCAACTCCTTTTTACATCTCATATTCACACATGTCTTACCGACATAATCCATACCATCTCACTCATGTTGCTTACCAAACATGTAGTGCAAATGAGACATTTCCAAAATGTCCAATGGAGTTTCACCCGAAACCCATTTCCAAGATAAGGGAAAATCTTCCCATGAAGATTGGCTCCTACAGGCCATCACACATTATCTTCCTGCAGTGAGTACCCCTAGTACATTCATCAAATAGCCAAACAGTCAATCATTATCAGATAATACAATCCCAATTTGATTGTTCCATAACCAAGCAATGACATTAGTAATTAAATTCAACGAGAATTTGCAACTCTGTTTACTACAAAAATTGATTTGCTTGGAAATGAAGTGATCCTCAATTGTGGGTCTCTTGTAAGCAACACCATGATGCCCATTATAATTTTATGCTTACTAGCATAACATGAACACCCACTTACAATGCGTCCTCCTGACATAATCTTAGGCAAGCTAATAGTGATTAGTAGTTGTCAGCAATTTCTCAAACCTGAAATTCACAAATTCAAATTTAACGACCCATTATGCATACACACTATTTTCACAGCCATGAGACTCTTCTCATAAGGTTGTAGACACTGAGAGGGGGGGGGGTGAATCAGTGTGAAGCCAATTTTAAACTTTTCACAGTTAGCTACCTATTCATCATTACATTACTCTACCATAATCATTTCATAAACATCATCATTCACATAGCATTTAACTCATCAACACAGAAGAACACCACACAACACAAAAGAACACCACACCATATAAATTTGTAATATTTTTATATTATTTTGGTCTGGCTACAACCGTTAGGCGAAATTAGCACCTACTGATATATAGAGCACCTAATCTGAATCCAAGACCCTGCCTAGTTTTCTTAGACCCTGCTAAGAAGGGTTTGAGGTATACTAACCTCAAAAGAAAGACAAGCTTGCTTTTACAATAAAGTACACTTGTGTTCCACAAGAAATATCTGTCACATCAAAGCTGCTCATCACATCAACTATCAATCTGCTCAACACTACTGCAATAGTCTTCTCAATCTTCTCTGTGCATCTTCTGCTAGTTAACACTATTCATCACTGCTGCTGCTTATCATCTTTGCTCAGCACACATCAACTCTGCTGGTCCAAAACTGTTGGCCAATTAGCTCGTCAACTGTTGCTCATGATCAATGCTGCTCACTGTCTTCTCTGATCATCATTGTTCACTCTGTTGTAACCTTGCTCATTAGACATCTATACTGCTGCAATATTGCAAAGTCTATTCTTCAACATTCTGCCACTAGCATCATTTCTTTATCATAAGGAATCTGATCATATATGCACCATATTATTAGATGTAAGTATAATAACTGTCCTCAACATGCATATTCAGCTCATCCTACTTTTCATACACAATTTACATCCTACATATTTCATAGATGTAATTATAACAGTCTGCTGGTCAACTGTTCAAGGTTCATGTGAAGCACAAGGGTCACAGTTAACTCAATCAATCAAACACAAAAGATTGTCAAACAACTTGTCATCAGTTTGTCTTCATGATGATAGATGTCATACTGCTGTAGGTTTCTATCATCTAGTCACTTCATCAAATACAAGTTAGAGCTATCAAGATAGGGCTGTCATCTCCCTCCTAGGGCTATCAATTCTTCAAAAATTAGGGCTGTCATTGAGCTTATAACTAAGTCTGCTCATGTCCATAGGATCTGCTCATATCATATTCTACTTAACAACCAAAGGTTCTCATCATCATCTGCTCAATCAACTCCTATTTTTCCACTGTTCACTTCAAACTATATTATGTCCCACTACCGGTCATTTCATCATTGTTCACTCCACCATCATCCATTTCATTAGCCTCCTAAAGCTTCAAACTGTGCATGTCATACACACAAACCGTGTATCTTGCACTGTGTGTCAACTCCACCATTCGGATGTCAACTGAGTTTAGGGCTGTGTATATGCTTCAAAAGCCTGTCATCATCATCATTGGACTGTGTACGTTATTTACACAGTGTCAAGATGTCAAACTCAGACTTGTGTCAACTCTGGACTATCAATATTGACTATTGAACATACCTCTAATTGTGTATGGTTTTATTCTTTCAATCTTGGACTGAGAGGAGCCTCCTTTCAACCTGGAACTGTGGCAGATGTTGGAGATTAGAGCTTCACTCCACTGCTGCAAAAACCACTTGGCTGAGATGAAGAATCTACTGCCAGACTCATGATAATAGTTTATGCTATTTCCACCCAACCATTATACCGTCACAAAGACCAACTTCTATTGTGCAGATTATAGTGGCAAGCAGTATTATCATGCTGAAATGGGTTATAATCTCAGACAGAAGCTTTACTGCACAGATTTTGAACAAAAATATAGTCTATCCCAAACTTGTCAATATATTCTACAAGATTTGATGGAAAATCTGAGTATAATATACAGATATGATACTTGAATGCAATCAGGCGACAAACCTCTAGAGAGAAACCTTGAATGTCTCCATTCTAGGATTCCAATCATTTCTTAGCACATTTGCAGTCAGTGTTTGTGTATTGCCAGTTCAAACTTGCAGGCTCTTCATTTCCTGCTACAAACTATATAAAACCATGAAAGGAAAGTCATGCCCATTCATGTGCTCTTAATCCGGTTGTTTTCTCCTCAGCGTTCTCTTTAGCAATCAATGATCTGCAGATCCCAGTGATCTCAATTGTTCAAGCACCCCAACTGAAGAACACGGACTGTTTGCTGATGATAAAACCCAAAAACAAGTCCGCAAGCTGTCTTGTAAAGATCTTTTGCTTCAGACAATGACGAAGCAATCAACACAAAAATCAAAAACCACAGAACATTTAATACCGCCACATAAATGATCGACAGACTGAAAAATGGATATTCAAATAAATACAGCAGGATGCCCAAGATGACCAACTGAAGGGTAAATACGCCTGCAACAGAGATGTTAGAATAGGAAATTCAGGATTCCTCGCTGATCTAGATCCTCCACGAAAATTTCTCAGTCTCTAAGTCTGCTGCAAAAATTCTCTATAATTCGGGACAGCTCTTTTTCGCCTTTGTCCAGTGAGTCCAAAAAAATTTCCACGCATGCAAAAATAAATAAAAAATCCACATATACTCCATAAATTTCACACATACTCCACCCATTCCTTTCTGCTGTGCCAAGGTGTATATATACATATTTAAGAGAGCGACTTCAAAAGGTAAAAGGGGAAGATGGTAAGTGTTTTATTTTTTTATTTTTTTTTTATTTTGACTTTGAATTTTAATTTTAATAAATCATGTCATTCAAAGACCACCCTAGACAATCACTTATTATCATAGAGGTGTCCACTAGGGCTTGCATGTCTTTAGGAATCCTTTTATCAATATATCAAGGATGAGCCATACCGTTTTTACCAAGTGAGGGTTCAAGGGCTTTCATAAAGGTTTCATGACTTCATTAAGTCATCAATGACCATATCTTCATGCAAGTAGTGGGCTCCATGAGATTTTTCATCAATAAATGGGCTTCATGGTCTTCTTTAACCTATGAAGGGCTTTTCCATCGTCGACAAGGGCTTTAGCATCATCACCAAGGCTTACATCATTATTGGCAGGGTCTTCATCATTTTCAGCATCTTCAGCAAGGACCATATCTTCATCAAAGTGGCAGTATCAAAAACATCAAGTCCATGTTGGCATCAACGACAATTTCACCAACAAAGGTTTGGCTCTTTCATATGGTAGATTCCGGCATTTGTCATGGTCTTACTCTCATTTCCATGCTCTAAACAATCTACCTGGAAACCTGAACTTCAATTATCCAAACACTTGGTAAGTCTGAATGCATATAACCTTTTCATTGCTGCAACCATCACTGAAGCATTGTCAGAATTTATAAAATTCAAATACTTCTAGCTATTAATCACATCAATATTACCAAAACTCATTTACTTCATGCAATCATTATCATACTAAAATTTGCAAGGTCACGTCATTTATGCCAAAATGAAATGTTCAGATACTTCTTACTTCACAAGCGTATCATTTGTACCACCTTGGCCTTCCATAGAGCATTTCCGGCAGCCAATTGATCCTGACTACCCTCTTCATGCACTTACTATCATGCATTCATAATAGCTCTTGAAATGGTTCTAGAATTGTCATCAATTCATCATTTCAGCCATTAGTTATTCATAATATCACATGCACTATCTCAATGCATTCATGCAATGCATCACAACATTTGCACCCATACTTATGTAATCAATTACTCACACCCTTCATATGCATCCATTCAATCCGTAACTACAAGATTTATAAAACCTTTTAATGCATACCCACTCAATGCTATCTTGCATTGATTCAGGAATACTATGCATTCAAACATACCATGCATGGCCTAACCATGACTGCTTCATATAGGATGCATTACTATAATCAAGACCATTAGTGCTTACCTTCCTTGGGCTACTAAGCTCATAACAACATAATACAGGCATGACACATTTCTCTATGAATGCAGTATAAAATTCAAATACCCACATGGTATGAGACCTCTTTCTTTTACCACTCCATGAAATTGTCATAATTAAACTCTTACCTTCATGGGTCCTACTTACACCCTTGACATTACCAGTTTGGTCAGTCTCTTGCAAGAGATTGTAGAAGTTGCTCAACAACTTTTGATTCTGGACTTATTGCCTTATCCCTTTATCCATAGGGTTACTAGTCACATTCATCATCAGTAGCAACATATTCAGCCATGTCCATGTTGTTGTTGGTTTTTCCACTAATGCCAACATCAATGCAATAATTATCATTAGTGGCTCATTATAAATGTTTAATTCTCACTATTCTTACCAACATGTAATATCTTATGCATGTAAGGCATATCCTCATACATTTCATGTATAAAACTTGTAATCATAATTAGCAAGATAGGTTTTAAGGAAATTCCCGTTTCGTTTCCCTCATCCTTGCATGGAACTCCTCTTCCACACAACAGCTGGTTTGACTTCATGGTCTTGCTACCTCTAGGCATGCAATTCCCAGATAATCGTCCATATTGACAGCATTACATTTCTTTTTTCAGGCAATCACTAGCACTTTGCTACTCTGCATTCAAATTTTGGTGACTCTCCCTTGTTCCCTACTGGGTAAGCTTTCCAACGCCTATCCACATGCTTAATTCTAACCTCAGGTGTGAAAACCACACCACTTCTAGAATGATGGAAAAACACACCACTGTATTTTGGTCTAAAATGCTAACTTCAGCCACCTAGATTTTTCTTCCTTTTCAGCCTTGAAAGTGTTGAAAAATCCACTGAGAATTTTACTAAAGACTGCTGAAATCTATGAAAAATCCCACTTGAAAACCCCAAAAATTCCTTTTCCCCCAATCGGATGTCTTTCCAACTAAGTCTTCGATGTTTCGGTAGCCAAAAGCTCTAGTTTTCTTTGCACTCATTGGCAGCGTGTTCATCTATTTCCTTTTGGTGTTTTAGCAGCCAAAACCACTAATTTTTTCTGCGGCTCATCGGCGATCAGTTCATCTATTTTCCTCTACCATATCGGGTCTGTAGTGATCTATCACTCCAAACTTCATCGGCGATTGGGACCCTTAAGTTTTATCACATCGGCAAGAAAATTGACTAACTGCTGCATTGACTGTCAGGTGCTTTGTGCGTCGGGTGGCTAGTCGTCTTGGATTCCATAATGGCGGCTAACGAATCTTTGAGGGTTTTCATGGTTCACAATCTATCGACAGTCGGATGCACTAACTGCTACAGCATCGGGATGTTAGTCTTCTAGGCAGCCGCAACGGCGGACTCCCAATCGACTAAACTTTTTCGACTTCCATCGACGCTCAAGATCACTAATTTCTACTGACTCATTGGTGGACTCATCCACTAACATGCACCGATTGCCGATATCCTCAATACTTACAAAAATCTCAGCGAAAATTTTCTTTTTCTCCTTCCTATAACACTCCGTCGGCTATTTCATCAACTATTGCCCGCCAACACTGCCGCTACTCCCTCAGCTAGTCATTGGCGATCCAGTCAACTAATCATCACCTATCACTGATGGTATTATCGAAGCTTCATCAGACTAAGTTATGCCAGTGTTTCGGCAGCCTTCAGCTGATCTCTGCCAAAACTATGACTCTCACATGCACTAAGTCTCACCGATGTCTGACGATTGTCATACTTAGAAAAATTTTCTGAATTTTCTTCCTTAACCAACTTTCCACCACTTCATCGGCTCAACCATCTTCTATTCTTTGTCGTCATTTTGATGCCTTGACTATTTTTTTTTACATTGCAGCTACGCCATCAACTAAGTATCAGCGATCCAATCCTTTAACCATCACCAATCGTCGATAGTCCTATCACTTCAGTTTTTCGCCGCTCCACATCGGCTGTCGAGAAAATTAGCTACTGCGACATTGGCAGTTGGGGACTCTACCCGTCGAAATATTAGTCCACTATACTTCCACAACGGTGGGCACATGAACTACTAATTCCTTCCAATGTCCATCGGCAACCAATACAACTAACTTCCCCTGATCGCCGATGGATTCAACACTTGGAATTTTTTTTTTATTTTCTTGTTTGCATCGCCTCTTCCTTCCACTAATGATTGTCTATCCTCTTCACTAGCCTCAGCCACTTCATATTCTATTCATTGTCAATCACATCCTCTAGTCATCAGCAATTCCAACCACTAATCTTTTCCAATTGACGATATTCTGGTGCCTTAGAAAAATTATGGAAATTTTTCTCCTCTGTCTTCCACCGCATCAGCTATCGAAACAACTATCCTCTCTGGCATTGATGGTTGAGGACTCTATCCGTTGAAAGGATAGTCCTCTAGCCACCTGCAACGACAGCTCACAATCATCTAACCTCTTCTGATGTAGTCGCCGAACTTTTTGCCACATCCGTAACTTGCTCATCTAAGCATCGGTGATGTGATCAACTAATCATCACCGATCGCCAATGATTTCACTACTTTGTAAAATTTTTGAAATTTCCTCTCCGCTATGGGTGATCTTCACACTAACATTCCACTGCATCGGAAGAACTTCAAACTAAGTTTTTTGATGAGCCGACAACTCTAGCATGTAGAAATGTTTTGTGAATTTTCCTGGTTTCTTCTGGGTAGTAGACACCCTGCCTCTGTTAACTGTTCCTCATGGCCCTCTGAGGCCCAAATGAGTTCTATCACTACATCTTCATGGCCCATTTAGGCCCATGCTACAACCTTTGCTCTGATACCATTCTGTAACGTCCCCAACCCTCTGACCAGCGAAGAGGACACTACCAAACAACCAAGAACCTCCTGGAAACTAGCTCCATGAACACAAACATGCATAAATGCTGATATAAAATGCTTAGAACGTAAAACATACTAAGATGCATAAAACATACAAGGATGCATAGTTACTCAACATACAGCAAAAGAAAACATATACATTCCAGCATCAACATGTCCATCATTATGGTTCATTAGACATTAGAGAGTAATGTAAATGTAGAAGCAAAATGGACAAGAATGCTTATCTTATAAATATCTCATCCCACAACCAGCTACGTTGCTGCCACATTCCACCCAACCATAGGCTAGTGTGCTCATCAATCTCTCAGCAACACTTCCACCCCCGAGCTGGGCATGATTCCTCAAGGAATAAGGGTCAAAGCAGGCTTACACATAGCCATGGTACATAAATCAGCCAATCCCACATAGTAGGGTTTATCAGGCCGTCAAGGAGCTAGGAAAGGCTAAATGCTAAGCTGGTGGCATCAATGGAGAGCTAAGTATGCCTACTCCAGAGTTAACCTGACTTCTAAGACATCCACACATCCAACACCAGGAATCAATCCTTTCTCTACTTCATAGTCCCTTAGGCCCTGGCTTTCCTTTCCAATAGTCTTCAAGGGTTGTGGAGAAGAAATCCAGCAGTATAACTCTGTCTAAGTGGCTCCCAAACACTAGGTTTCTCAAGCATACCCAACCTCTAATCCCACTTTAACCGTCTGAAGACCAACCACTGCATACTGTAGTAAAACCAATAGTTCACAGCTCTGTGAAGAAGGTAAAGACAATAGGGTGACAACCCAAATGAAAGGGTGAACATAGCTCAGGTCAGACATGACGATTCAGAGTTGTTCTTGGCCCTAGTGTGTCCAAAACAACTCAGCAGCACCCAAAAGATGATTGCATTCATAGCAACAAACAACATGGGGGAAAAGCCACAACAAGCCACAGTTTCAGGGGAATATCAGCAACCGATCTCACGGCTAAGCCACGGAAACATTACAGAGCCCGAAAACAAGAGAGAGATCCGATTCTCAAACCTGGACAAGGGAAAAATAGGTATGTAGACCAGAAGTCCATGAGAGTAACACATGTACACACAACCCTTGGACGTGAATGGATTACACATTCCGATAATGGGAAGAGGAAAAATTATCCCCTGCATGAACAGGAGGAAAAAGAGATCCACAGACCAGCAATTGGTGAGAGAAGGGAGAACGAACCCCCCCACACAGAATCATGGATCCCTTTTATCTCCCCTCTGTGTGAAAAAGACCTTCCAAAATTCCTGCACATGAGAAGGTGAACAGAGAAGACCCCCTCCTGTGTGAGATGGTCAAGAGAAAACCACAAGTGGAAGACTGGAGAGAATGGAATGTCACCTCTCTACCCCCAGTGACGTGAAGAGGAAGAGTCCGCTGGTGGAGTGGGCATGTGGGAAAGGACTGACAGTTCTGCCACACCCACCACTACTCAATAATAACTGCTCCCAACTAACAGACAGCAGAAGTTTAAATGGGTGGCCGACACATGGAAACTCCCAATGACCCCCACAGGTTGGACAACTCCCCCCCTTAACCTTAGGAATCATGCCCTTTTCATTCAACGTTGCACCATCATAGCTGGCTGTAGGTTTATTTTAATTGATGTGCATATTTACATGATGCCCAAAACTATGATGTGCCAGATAGCATGATATACCATCAGCAATGATCCCTATTTCCTAAACATACACAACCAAATCGATGGTGGGGCTTTTGTCTTTAGCTCCACACTACGATTAATTACAATATATACATCATGTATCTTTTAATGCAAACGGGGTCAAAACCGAGACATTACAGGTTTCCTCCAAGGGGAAATGATGAGACCCAGAGCCATTCTGACATGGTGAGAGGATTGCTTCCTTCCATGGTCAGATGTAAGGGTTGAGCCATTCTATCATGGTGAGGATTGGTTCCTTCCATGTCAGATATGAATGTTGAGCCATTCTGGTGTGACTGTAGGATTGGTTCCTACATGATGAGAAGTAAGCACGGAATGCCATTCTTGGAATGGAGGCACCTGGTCAGTTACTAGGTAGCTCAGTCTGGGACTGGGGGCCATCCTAATATGACTGTAGGATTGGTTCCTACTTGATCAGATGTGAGTGCACACCCTTTTGAACATGCATGTCGGATTGGTTCCTCACATGTGTCGAATGTAAGTGTAGAGCCATTTCGAACATGCATGTTGGATTGGTTCCTCGCATGTGTCGGATGTAAGTGTAGATCCATTTCGAACATTCATGTTGGATTGGTTCCTCGCATGTGTCCGATGTAAGTGCAGAGCCCTTTCGAACATGCATGTTGGATTGGTTCCTCGCATGTGTCAAATGTAAGTGGAGATCCTTTTCGAACATGTATGTTGGATTGGTTCCTCACATGTGTCAAATATAAGTGCTAAGCCTTTTTGAACATGTATGTTGGATTGGTTCCTCGCATGTGTCAAATGTGAGTGTTGGGCCTTTCTGACAGGGTTGTGGGGTTGGTCCCCACATGGTCAAATGTGAGTGTTGGGTGTGCCTTTCTGATATGATTATAGGATTGGTTACTACATGATCAAATGTAAGTGTTGGGCAGGCCATTCTAACTTAGGGTCAGATATAAGCGCTGAAGAAGACCTACATGGAGGCTAGGCCTACAACCAACATGAAAAAGGGCTGGCTCTGTAGAACTTTCTATTATGAGAAGAATCATGCGATAACACCCATGATTATCTAGTGATGATGATCTAGAAGAGATTATCCAAATCAAGGGATGATCCAGATCCAGAGATGATGCTCTAGAGATGATCCAGATTCAGGTGAAGATGACTTGAAGATGAAGGTGACTTCAAGATAGAGATGACTTGAAGGTGAATATGATGAAGACTCGATGATGATCTAGATGATACAGAGAAGAATACTTGTGATGATAAATTGTGTCGAGAGAATACCTTCCTAGTTAAGAGGGAGTGTTGATGTAATTGTAACTTTGGAATGTATTCAATTGTATTTCTTATGTATTGTAAGCCGATGTTTATTCCAGGATGTACTTGAGTCATGTCATGCCCCAAGGTTCCTATCTGGATTTTCTATAATGTAATCAAGTCATGTCAAGTCAATGTGGGTAACCCTCCTATTGTCTAAGGGTTAAAGTCCCCACAGTTCCGTGGCACTAGGGTTATTAGACTCACCTAGTGAATTCAACCCTAGTTGGGTTTAGTCAAGTCAGGAATTAGTATAAATAGAGAGCTAGCCTCTCTATTTATCACACACTCACTCACACTCAGTTTTAGAGCATAGTTGAGGAAGAGAAAGACACTGGGGCAAGGAAGAAAAAGGTTACTGCTGTCAGGAGATCATATTACTATTTTGGGTTTCACTTTTGGTGCTGATTCTATCTCAAAGGAAGTTGTGAGGTTTTCTCCATTTATGGTTTCCCCGAGGAGAAACACTATGTTCATTGTCTCTTGTGTTTGATTGCTGTGATTGTTGTTCTCTAAGTTAAAGATCCTAATGATATGCTAGTTTAATGTTAAAAATCTAACATTAACAACTATTACTTACTCCCCATGAGTGTGGGATAATACAACATACTGATGGGACAAGTTACAAAGAATATGCGTCTGATAAAATATACTAACAAAATAAAGAGGAGGGTTGACACGGGTTCTTAACAATCTTACAAACCCACAAGTAGTTGCACCTACTATGGTGTACACATTAACATATGAACACCATTTACAGTTCTATCAGTTCTCTACAAGACACTAGCATGTCTTATTTTTTGATGCACCATTAGATGAGATATATTAAAAAATACTGCAATACTCGCGAATGCACTTTTTTAAGCTAGTGCACCATTTTTAGTGCTTGTGTTTTTAAAGAGCATTGTGGGAGGTGCATTCCTATAATTTAGGTACACCATTTTTCCAATTCATTTATTCTGAGAAAACATTTACTATTTGAAGTTAATAAATAACATTTTCATTTAATGAAATATTTAGTGTTTCGTTATGTCTATTTATGAGACTTGTCGATGTTATATGTGTATCAGATATGTCAGCAGAGAGAGGAAATTGAGAAGCAACATGATTATGTTGATCAATACAACTTTGTGCATGGTTCGGAGGCTTGAGAGATGGAGAGGTATTTTTTCCATCACCCCATCATAGATCATTGATGCTACTTGTTGGTTTTAAGACTCTGGATGTTCTATTAGGAGGCTACATCCCTCAAGGGGAACTCTTCTTTATTAGAAAAAGTCATCCATCATTGGGACCGTGATAGATATTTGTTTCATATTGGTTGCAATTAGTGGTTTTATCCCACTGAGGAGGATATATATATTTCATCTTTGTCTTATATAGGAGAGGGGAGCATTTTCCCTAGTTCCTTGATGTCCCAGTATAAGGTGTTGTGGCATAGACTGAGCTCATTTAATCTAAGGGATATATCGTTTCACACATTGTCAATCATGTTGATTTTCAAGTGCACAATGGATATATTTGGATTGGTTCTTTCAATGGATGGGATGTTAGGTACCTCTAAATATTGGTTGCGAGCATCATGAACTCAACCACTAATGGGATATGTATTAGTTTATGTCTTTTATCCTATGTAGATTATTTATTGTGGTCACTTGGATGCATTAGGTGGTTCACCATTTTTTTACAATTGTTTTGTTTTGTTCTAGATCGATGTTATGCAGTGTTTGATGGGAGGGACAAATTTCCTTTTAGTTCAGATCTATTTGTTTATTTTTTGAGAGGATTCTATCCATAATGCAATGATTTTATCATCACTCTCATACACCATTAAATGAGGTTCATATGCGCATGTGGAAATAGATGATTCCCAAGAAGAGACATCTCAACGTACCAGCGCATATCAGATCATAGGTGTTGGTGATGTTACCCAACAAGAAGGACCAGTCATTAGACCTTCTACCGTATTTGTGTGTTGGGTTGGACTAGAGAGCATGTCTCAATTTTTTTTTTATACAATCTAATCCATTGGATGAGAGAGGTAATATTAACATTATGTTTAAATTAGTATATTTTTTGCACTTTATTGTGTTATTTAGTGCATATGAAATATATTCTAAAGTTTTATTTAAATTGTTTTATTAAAAATTTGAATGAAATTATCTAATTGTATTTGTTATGTACTATATATTCTAAAAACGTTGGAATGATTGATAGGGAGTTTCTCCCTTATCTGGTTTAGGATGATGAATATATGTGGGATCTTGGTATGCCTATATATTTTATCCTTCATATGGCATAGGTTAAGTAATATATTTCAATAGGATGGAAGGAAAACATTTTTTCTAGATTGTTGGGTTGACAAGGATCAGATACTTTATGAGTTCCAACTATATTGAAAGACCTTGATATCATAGTGGTATGGAGATAATTGGTAACTTAGGATATGCGATGGTTTATCTAGTATATTGTTTGTGAGACCATGCTTTCATATTGTTGGAGGTTAGTTGATTAGTCTAAATCAAATGATTAGGATGGTGATTCTCACATTCATCAAAATCCTCCTCCTCCTCACTATGATGGAAAATGAGCATTTTCATCTCCTGCTCCATCTTCTCCACCTCGCCATGATGTGGGAGCAACTCCATATCATGATCCACCCTATCCTCCTCACAATGATGTGAGATAATAATTATCTAAAGCTCAAAATCCTTCTCCTTATCATGGCCATCATCGTGACCAAACATTATTTACTCCTCCATACCCAAAATAACCCACCATCATCTCCTATCCATCCCTCATCCTACCATCCACTCCGCCATATCCCACTCCACTCACCTTAGCTCTAGATAGGATGGTTTCAATAAATGAGATTCACTTTAATGGAGATATCTATGCTACTCTCCAATCTACTTTTTCTCCTGACAAAGGTACTAGTGTACATGTTGGTGGACAAGATATCATATAGTAATTATTGGACTATAGATGCATATTTGGAATACATCATAAGTTTTATATTATTATTCATATGTGTGTGTGTGTGTGTGTGTTTGAATCATTGAACCATTGATCTACATGCAATGAGTGCAATTGAAAGGTATAATTGTGTAGTAGAATAGAATGAACAATGTATACTGAAGAAGACAATTTTCAGATAAACCTGATAAGACATGATCAGTAAATTACAACATTATCTTCATTATTATCAGTAGTATACAATGATGTTACATAAAGGAGAATTCGAATCATGTGGATCAAATTCGAATCTACCAACTCAATCTAGACTGACTAGCTAACTAGAAGTGTCTAAATCACTATCAGAGCTCACTAGTCTAATTCCACACATATAATTCAGTCTAACAATCATCTAAACTAGTTAAACTAATAAGGTAGGTGAGAAATGGAGCCTACCCCCATGCAACCATGCAAGAATGACGCTAACTAAATTGAAGGAAATCTAACCGAATGTAACTCGAGCATAACTTAGAATAAATACCTACCAATTACAACCAACCGATGGAGGTTTTTGATGGAACTCGGAATGGCTACTAAAGTGTAGGTATTGACATCAGTGGCATCAAATGGCACACTGATGGAACCAATGGGGCACATTGTTGGCATTAATGGAACTATTGGCACCAATGGTACTAAAATCATAATGGCACCAAAATCTAGAAAATGACTCCTAAGTTATGAAAATGATCTAATAGACTATATCTAGACAAGGGAGGATTATAAATCCTAACACCCCCCCTTAATCCTAACTTGGACAACTATGGGCCCTGGAAATAAGGCCAAAATTCACCCATTACAATATAGAAGAATTAAAAAGATTCCCAATAAACCAAGGAAATAGGGGAAAAACTCATGGGAAACCTACCCCCACCCCTCAAAATAATCAAGAACATGAAATACAAGTTATTCTCATGAGAAAGATATTCTTCTTTGGGAAATAACTTGAAAAATCTCTGTTGCAATTTGCAGCACTATACAGCAGCATGGTTCTTCTATGTAGCAGCATCATGAAGTTGTGCATGTTAACCTGTCAATGCTCTTCTTATCTGATGGATGTAGTATGCATTTCTTATTTCTATAGGAGGAAAGGAATGATCAAATTTAATATTATGTGGGCCAAGTGGTTGATCATTCACTATCGTCAAGTAGCACCTTCCTGGAACCTTGTTGCACCACTTTATAGAGAGAGAATATGTTAGAGAGAGAAACATGCTCATTCTGATATTGGGATCTTGTTCTCCTTCTATATTTCATATTCCCAGCACCATCCATAGCTGCAGCAATGATATTTTGGGCCAATTTAGGCTTAGGCCACTGATTAGGGATGGCAGCTTCATCTGTATCTAGATTCTCATGAGGTTCATCCTCAATACCAAGATTATGTTTATCTTGATCCTTTTCATCTGAATATAAAACATGTGACAAAAAATCATGATCGAAAGGTAGTGGAAGTGTGGTTATACCTTCTTCTACTTCAGATGGTAGTATATCAAACAACTGATCTTTTTCAAACTGAATATTGTGCTTAGTGAAGCATTTCCTAGTTTGAAGTTGCATACACTTATATGATTTGCATCCTCAACATATACCAATAGTATACATTCGCTACTCTAGGCTTGTAAGTCATTTCTCTTATCCATGGGTATTATGGCCCAAGATTTGGAACCAAAAACTCTCAAGTGAGAGACATTAGGCTTATGTTCATGTAGTGATTTGAATTGAGTGGCCCCAACCACTGATTTATGAGGCACTCTATTATGTATGTATGAAGCATAGTTTACAAATTCTTCCCAAAGAGAAGGGGGGAGATTCTTGTCTTGGAGAAGACAGGTTTCCATTTCCTTCAATGATATATTTTTCCTCTGAGCCACACCATTCTATTGTGGTCTGTATGGAACTGAGTGTTCCATTCGAATCCCCTATGATTCACAATAATGCTGAAAATATATTTTAATGTATTCACCTCCATTATCTGTTCTTATGGGATTGATATTTTTCCTGAAACAATTCTCACTCAAAGTTTTAAAAAATTAAAAAATTCCAAATAATTATGATTTATGTTTCATGAAATATACCCACCAAAACCTAGAGCAATCGTCAATAAAAGTAAGGAAATAGTTGGAACCATTATTTGATGGTGTAGTAATTTGTCCTAAAACATCATTGTGTATCAAATCAAGTGTAGATGCAGCTTTATGTGTCTTTCCAACTTCATACCTCTTCTCTATATGCTTACCTACAAAGAAACCAAGACATATTCCATCTGATGTTTGGATGAGAGGAAATCCTTCAACCATTTTTTTTCGTTGTGGAGTCAATAGATATATTTGAAATTGAGATGCCCAAATCTCTCATGCCATATATTGTTGGTGTTGTTAGCATGATTCAATAGAGCTATAGGATGTGAAACAGTGAAAAAAATGAGAGAACGCATATGCCTTTGAGGCATGATTAGAGATCCCTTTCTCTATGATATTTCCAGTCATTTTTTTATGACTTCAGCTGAGTCATAGATGAATGTAACTCTCTTGGGAGATCCTATATGGGTCATCTGATAAATGGATAACAAATTTGCTACAAGAGAGGGCACATAGAGAAAATTATTGAAATCACCATGTTGAATTTTAACTGAACCTCTCCCGACAACTCAGATTTGGGAGTCATATCCCATGTGAATCTTAGGTCCTCCGGATAGAGTGACAGTGGAGAAGGATTCCTTAGAGGAAACCATGTGGTTGCATGCTCCAGAATCAATCATGTAAGCTTTCAACTGAGTAAGGAACACCTTCAAGGCATGGCATCTCTCATGATCTTCTGTCGGTGGTCTAGAATCAAACTTCTTTGCTCCTTATGGAAGGGAAATATTGTTCTGTTCAAGGAGGGATGATAGTTGCTCGATTTTATTTTTCATGCACTGGTTTTGAGGATGAAATCCCCTCATACAATACAGAGACTTAGTCTTTTCAAACTTTTTATATTTTTTGGAGCCCGAGGATCCTTCAGATGACTTCTGACTCCCTTTTGGCTTCGAATCAAAGGTTTTGGGATCCTTCCCTTTTGTGCTTCGCTTTATCTTGCGAATTGGTTGAGTCCGACATCAGGAGAGATTTATGCTTGGAAGTTTGGAGCACTCCCATTTGAACCAACTTATGATGCTCCTGTATTAAGGAATCAGCAAATCCATCTAGATAAGGCATCTGCCAATTGGGGATGGAAGCTCTTCCATAATGGAAGGTCGAGACAAAGAAAGATTAATCTAAGCCAAGTTTTCTCAGCAGCAATAGAACCATTTTATCATCTTTCCTATGTTTCCCATGTTTCCTACACTGCAGTGCTAGTGACTTTAATTTTGTGAAAAACTGGTTGATATTTTCAAAACTGCTGAGCTACAATGCAATTATCTCATTCTCCAATATATTCCCTTGAAGCTGATCTTGTTTTCCAAATAATGATTCTAGCTTCTTCCAAGATTATTTTGGAGTCTTAACGTTCTCCCAAGATGTTTTGTCCTACCAGCAACAGAACCAATGTTGTAGTCTCATAGATCACATAAGGTTACCAATAATACACATAAGAATCATATAAACATACAGAGATAAGAGACAAGAACACGTAATGGAATAATAGATTATATTATAGAATCACATGAGGGTCCATACATATACAAAAGTAAACCAAATTCTTAACTAGCTCAACAGCCTATTATATATGATTTACAAAACGGTTATGAGTAACTACTTATTGGTTCTATCAACAGTCATGACCTTTGGAGGTTGAACTAATCTTCGATTAGTCGGTTAACATGACTAGTCGGCTCACCGACTAGCTCCTCCAACAATGCCTCAAGGTGAAAGAGAATATCCTAGGTTATGTGAGTGCATAAGAAGCTAAATGGTTCATCCAACTGATTCAATAACTTATTTTTCTCAGTAGGGTGATGAAGCTCTGTCTCTCTATCCATTGTCATCCTAAATAGGACAAGCTTGTGCAAGGAGACCTGCATATCTACCCTCCAATTAACATACTTTAAGGGTGTAAGGATATGGGGTACAAGTGTAGAGGAATCCATCAAACTTTCTTCTGAACAATCAATTCTTCAACAAGCTATGTAGGCATGTGCATGTATCAGTGCAAAAACAAAACAAAAAATTGTAATCATGTCAGAATAAAGCCTTCCATCTTGACATGTACACTTTCTAAGGGTGAGTCACACCTGCAGATACTTCTCTAGATGAATCCAGAGTTAGAAAGGAAAATATTGTAGGATTTATATGGAAACCTAGTTGCTTCTAGTGTACAATGGAGATCAGACTAACTTGTTGCAAGCCTGAAGAAGGATTTGATACCATTTTTGAATTATTGAACCATTGATCTACAAGCAATGAGTGCAATTGATAGGTATAATTGTGAAGTAGGATGGAATGAACAGTGTACACTCAATAAGACAATTTTTATAAAAAGATGATAAGAGATGATCAGTAAATTACAACATTATATTCATTATTCCCAGTAGTATACAATGATGTTACATAAAGGATAACTTAAATCATGTGGATAACATTTGAATCTACCAACTCCATCCTAATTGAATGGCTAACTAGAAGTGTCTAAATCACTATAGGAGCTCACTAGTTTAGCTCCACATGTCTAATTCAATCTAGCAATAAGTTAAACAAGTTAAAATGATGAGGTAGGTGAGAAATGGAACCTACCCCCATGGAGGCATGCAATACTAGAGCGAACTGACTTGAAGGACATCTAATTAAATGTAACTGAAGTATAACTTAGCATAACTACCTACAAACTACAACCAACTCATGGAGGTTTGTGGCAGCACTCGGACTGGCTTCTAAAGTGTAGGGATTGGAACCGGTGGCACCAAATGGAACATTGATGGCACCAATGGGGCACACTTTTAGAAGAAATGGAACCATTGGCACTAGGGGAACCAAAATCATGGTGGACCCGAACTCTAAAAAATGACTCCTAAGTTAGGAAAAAGATCTAATAGACTATATCTGGACAAGGGAGGATTATAAATACTAACAATATATATATACATACATACATATATATATGTGTCCATTGGGTGTAGCTCGGGTGGTTGGGAGATTTGGTTGTTACACTCCCCATCTGGGTTCAAATCTCGTCGAGGACATTTGCTCCTTGGGAGCCCTTCTATGTAATGAAATATTAGGCTGGTGAGCCGTTTATCGTGATTAATGATGCCGAAGTTCATGTATACTTGCCTAGAAAGTATAATATATTTTCCCAAGTGGACGTAGCCATGGTGTAAAATTGGGCTTCCATGGTGAACCACTTATATATATATATATATATATATATATATATATATACACACACACACACACACACACACACACACACACACACATGCACACAAACACACACACACACACAGATATATATATATATATATATATAAGCTACATTTTTTCATGTTGATCTCGATGTTCACGATGATGTTTATTTATATATGTTGATGGTGATATGTATGTTATATGGTATTAGTTATATGTGTGTGTGATTGTCATGTTAGATAATGCACCTTGTTTTTGTTTGATTTTATTATTAGATTTGTGTGTTAGATGACGTTTAAATACTTGTTAAATGTACATGTTAGATGATGAGATAGTATTTACATGTGTATGTTAGGTGATTTTTGATATGTATGTTAGATTATGTTATCTATTTTTTATGTGTTTGTAAGATAGTGCTTATGTTTGATTGGTGATGATAGATGTCTATGACATTAGACGGTGTTTGTCATACTTATGTGATGGTTATGTTAGATGATGTTTATGTTTAGTAGGTGGTTATAATGATGATGATATGTTACATGATTCTAGGCGATGGTGGTGGTGGGCATTGATTTGATGATTATTGAAATATTTTTTATCGTGATGTTTATATATGAACTTATTTTTTTATGAACTCAATGGGATGTCAAAGTATTTTATGATATATATATTCATGTATATTTTGTATATTGTTTATGTCAACAAGTATGCTTCATGTGTTTGATGAAAATTTATTTATTTATTTATGTATTTATATCAAAGTCATTTTTATTTTCTATAATTATAATTGCAAATTATTCACAATCACAACAATAATTGAAATTTACAATCTTGATTATAATTAAAATTTGCAATCATTATTACAATTTTACAACTACAAATTACAAATTAGACAATTACTTACAAAATTGCAAAATTGTGAATTTTTTTAGGAAAATGCAAAATTCCAATCACTTTAATCATCTTATGAATTAATGAGGGGGTGGTAAACTATAAAATGTTTATTTTATCAATCAAAATTTAATCATATTTATGACATGTCATGCATTATATGTGCTAGCCTTAGATTTTCTTGACACTAATATCTATAATGTGCTATAAAAATAATTTGCAATTCATTCTAGAATTAAAGTTGTAGTTACTATATAGATCATACTTACATCTATTTATCATAATTGTAAACTCAATTATATGAACGTGGTAAACAATGAGATAACACTATTATATATTGAGTGCAAATACAACATACAACAAGTTGAATAGAACCACACAATGGTACTCTTATGTCTATTGATAAGATAAAAAAATTGTAAAGGTTCATATAACCACACAAAAATAATATGTGGAAATTGAATGTAAACTTGTAACAATTAAATATAAAGTGGCATGATCACACAAGAAAAACGACCTAAATATAAATTAAAGATAAATAAGTAAGCTAATAAGAAAATTTAAAATAACAAACTAGTGACGAAGTATCATCCTTATTCTATGGATTACACCATGTTTCCTTAGAATAGGATACATGTAAGACTATCTCCCAACAACAATAACTTAACCATTCACTAATTTTACAACATCGCACACAATAAGTCAAAGTAAAACCCATTTGTATTATAAAAATAACTTGCACAATATTAGACTAAGTCTTTTCTTTCTAGAAAGTATCTATCAACCTCATACTTAGTAATGGTAGAAGTATTTTATACACAAATATTTATAACATAAATAAAAAGTATCATAAATGTAAACTATCTTGAAAATTGAAAGAATTTCAAGGTGCTACAACAATATTAACAATTATATGTTCAAATTCGAAAAAGAAAAATAATTCTCAAGTTCATAACCCAATAAAATTCAAAAAATTCAAAAGGTTGTGGTCTAAAATAAATCTTTCTCCCCATGATACCCAAATAGGATGATTGGGCCAAGTGTTATTTATTTCATATAGAAATTTTTATTTATCATCATGATAAGGTAGACTATTAAAAACTAGCAATATAGACACAGATATGAGCATTAGATTGAAAACACTATTTTTATTACCTTAATATCAATACTTCCTCTTCATAGGTTTGGGCGTGTACTTGTTAGTGACATTGTAATTCTTTTTGAAATTTCTTATTTATTCACTAAATAAAAACTTTGGGAATTTTATAGAACAAATTGCAAATCACATGGATAGGAGTACATATTTGTCCCATAGTGAATCATCCTCACTAGTTCCAATAAATTAATCTTTTATTTTTTCCTTCAACATCCAATTGAGACCCTTCTTTTCTAAAAGGTATATCATGTCCCTAGTATGATCCTCCTCTAAACTTTGGTTTCCATCCAAAGGGGAGGGGATCGAGTTTTAAATGTATAATATACCAGCCTAGATCCAAATCCTAGGCTCTATCAAGCGCCGAGAGGGATCCAATATCGTGAGGTGCAAACCTCGATATTGCACTCAACCTCAGAAGATTGGATCCCTCTTGGCAGTTGATAGAGCATATGCTTTGGATTTAGGTTGGTTACATATAATTATGAAATAATTTATAAGAAAAAAAATAAAATGTAGGGTGTGTGCAAGAAGTTGAGGGACCCTTTAGATGCAATGGTGGAGTGAAGTCAATCACTCTTGATCCAAAAAAAAAAAATCATCCCAAGCAATCCCGAACTTGCCAAGACTAGTCCCAAGGCTGCCAACAGGCATGCCAATTAGTATAGTAAACCAAATCGCTCCTCTGTTTTATTTAAGAAAATCATGCCTCCATTTTGTTTAAGCAAATCGCGCCTCCATTTTAGTAAACAAAATCATGCACGCATTTTGGAAATCCTGTTTTTTTTTAAAATAGGCCAAGCGCGTCTTTTTTTCCTCATCGCATGGCTATTGGACTACTTTGGAGCAAATATCAACTGGGCAAACACGTTTTTGGGTGTGTTAAAGCCATCCATCTCCACCTTTGGATAAACCTCCTATTTGTGAGGTATTTTCCTCATTTCTTTTCATGTTTTTTTCTCTTTGTTCATCAATTTTTTTGCCCTAAATTGAAAAATTAAACCAAAATAAATTAAATTATGGCCAATGGAAACAAAAACCCCAATGGAATTGGCCAATGGAAATAAAAAAACCCAATGTAATTGGCCAATTGAAACCAATTCCCCAATTTAATCATAAAAATTAAATAATTTTGATTATTTACCAAAATTCATACCCAAAATTCCCATGCCCAATGGAAACCAAAACCCCAATTAACTCAAAAAACAAATGAATTTCACTATTTCCATATGCATATTCACAAGGATCCTTGTGAATCCATACAAAAATCCACAAATATGCAAAGTTTTTCAAGCACATTGCAAGTTTGCATAAGTAATTTACATGCCCAATGTAAACCAAAACCCCAATTAACTCATAAAAAACAAACAAACTTCACTATTGTGAATCCAAACCAAAATTAACAAATTTATGCAAAGTTTGTGAATTATGTTGCAAGCTTGCATACAACTAAAAAAAATCAAATAGAATTCATATATTCCCCTAAAATACATAAACAAACATGGTAAATTCCTTTCCTCTATCCGGAATATCAAAGTTGCTCTTCCAAGAACATCAATAAACACCTTATAGTTTTGATGAAACTTCTCAATCCAAGTGTTAAAATAAGGTATAGAAGCTTCCCATCCTTTTAACAAATATTTTGTCTTGAACAAAAGGTACTTTTTGGTTAAGGTCAAGACAACAAAGTTCAACAATAGACTCTATGAACGTGAAGATACATAGGTAGGTTGATGTATTTGATTAAACATGCCAATCACATACTATCATACATGATATAATCTAGAGGAACCCTTGCAACCATAAAATCCATAAATATCTGCTAAATAGACTTTGGAGTCCAAAAAACATCAGACTACAACAAATAATTACATATCTAATAAAATCATTGCCTATATTGGGATTTTATTCATCACATTATGCCACCTATTCTAGGGTCTAGTTGTTGCCTCTGCCCGCAATCTGGGAGTTGTTCGTGCAAAGGCAATAGTCAGCACCTCACAATTTTGACAAAACTTCATCATCCAAGCCTTAAAATAAGCTAGAGGAGCTTCACAATCAACATATGCACTCAAGACACTTTATGTACACATGCATACTTAAAAATTGGAATTAATACTTGAATTTAGGACATAAATATGAAATGAAAAAAAGTTAAATGTTTATTCTTTACTGTAAAATTAAAGATCAATTTTTAAATTTACATGATAGATTTAGTTTATATGTTGTTATTTGTCGTACATTAGTTATACAGTTTTCAGTGCTTAGATATGTCATTATATCATGTGTTTATATCTCTAATGATATTTTATTTGTATTTATGATTGCAGTGGCTACTATGGATAACAATGGAGAGATACTGAGGTTTATTTCCCATTTGAAAGAGTTTGGTTCTCCTTGGAGGGGTGGAGATGAGCTCTGCCACTCCTTGTCAGATTCTTTGTTGTCTATTGTTGATACGATTGCAAGATCAAATGATGTGTTGTATAGTATAGAATCTTACAGGGAGAGGAAAAGACAACAATATGATGATGGGTTAAGTTAGAACGAGGTAAAAAAGCTCAAAATAACAAAACAACACATCTATTCATGGTTTATACTGCCTGGTATGGATGACATTCTGGAGATCAATAGGCCACATATTTCTATTGAGTGGTGCACCTTTCCACCCATCAGAGACAATTGGATGGATAGGTGGTACATGGTTTTTGACATTCCCCCTCATAACAATAGGGAAATACCGATGTACTTCCTTTGAAAATTGTATGCAGAGTTTGTGATGGGGAAACATGTCAACTATTTTGACATGTTGGGATTCCAGGGAGTTGGTAGGGGGATGCCCTAACACTAACCCAATGATAGGCATAGAGATTCCAATCCATAGATACCTACACCCTATGCCCAACTACCGAGGGCAGACATCCCTTCTGCACATGACATGGTTTCCCAGACACAGGAGGCATTTTTTACTCTAGCTGAGGTCGTCTCTCGACACACGACCACTATTGACCAGAGAGTGCCCTCTTCCTCTGCTAGTGTACAACCACCATCTTCTAGTGCTGGAGGTATATCTATTGGTCAGGATAGACCGACATCCCATGTGCCTCAGAGCGAGCCACATGTCTGCACATCGTGTGGGGGACCCTATTATGGTCCTGGACCAAGACATGGTACCACTACGATGACTGGTGGTCAGGTAAGGACATTGTTTAAAAAATCTGTTATTGTTCAACTTTTTATTTTTAGATACTATATGTAAGATATTAAATATTCGTAATATATGCAAAATTTTCTCTTGCAGGAGATTGATTCCTCTCACGGGGGTGGTACTGCACTCGGTGTGGTTGTACCCGAGAACCAAACAACCACCATTGAGGTAATATTTAAACACTTGTCATTTTGTTATTACATATAATTTTGTTAATGCATGTGTTAGTCTTGATTAATTTATTAAATTGTCTAATATTTACAACTTTTGAAGTTGCAGGAACCCCACTTAGAACATGATGCTGGAGATGTTGATATCAACGACATAGTCCAAGGTGGAATTTACGATTACTTGAATAAAGTAAGTACATGGGTTATAACTGAATCTTGTTCGAATTATTTAAATTTGTTACTATACACTCCTTTATAGATCGCTAATATTTATAATTTTCAAACTTGCAAATGCTATAAGCATCTGAAGAGGGGCAAGAAATTGATGGAAGCAGTCACTCCCATGGGGGAGATATGTCCCAGGAAAGGGTAAGTATATTACAACATGTTAGTTTTTCATTACATATTATTCCATCCATTCAAATCCATGTCTAGCTATGGTAACACTTTATGATTGCAGGCGTCATCGCAGATCCCTGCACCGCCTCTTTGGTTTGGATCTCCCCGTAGTCCAAACATAGAAAAGGGGGTTGTTTACACCAGATGACCCTCTTCCTTGAATAGAGCGCGTGTGCATCAAGATCAACCTACTCATCCCACGGTAATGTACACGCTTCCAATGGCAGCTGTTGGTTAGCTATGAATTCACTTCACAAGTGGTTTTTCTTAATGTCACTTTCATATGTTTATAGCATCAGGATGTAGAGTCATCCATGCTAGACCTTAGTGGGATTGTTGATGTTGCGTTCAATGCTGCATCTACAATAGGGATTAGTCACACTGAGGTACATCTACTTGAATATTTGTAATTGTACATTTCATTTGTATTGTTTAGGGACATGCACGATGTCTAACTATTTAATAATTTGGTGAATGTAGCCACGCCCTGGTTCATTAGTGCATGCAAATGAGGTTGATGTTCAACCTACAGTTCCTCTTACTACTGAAGAGTCCTAGCGTAATCCCATAGAAATGGTTTTTTTGATGACATGTTCATTTTTTACACAATTGATTAGTACTTTCTCATTCATGTACATGTTGATAATTATTGATATAATTGACATATTTTTTTTTATTCCCAGAGAAGCATTGCAGAGAGGCTCTCTGTAAGGAGGAGGACAGCAGAGGGACCTATACCCTCGACACCAAAGGCACCTATACCCCCGACGGATGCAGTGAGTCTTTGTTTTATTTACAATTGAGTCATATCTTAAATTTTCAAACTTTGTTATCTATCGACAGTTCTAGTTTAATTACCTGATCAAGAAATATTGTCATTGATTTGTTGTCTCTAGAGATGTACAGTGATCATAGACAAAGCTGAAAAGCATCAGGGTCCAGGAAAAACAAGAGAAAGTTAGATTTTTTATGTGTTAGTCCAGGAAAAATATGTATTTTTATGTACAATCTGGATTTAGAGTATAGGGGCGTAGTCCAGGACAGATGTACTTTTGTTTGCACATGTACATCAAATATGTTTTTGATACATGTACATTGACGGGACATAGATAGGCCTTCTATTTTGTATTATAAATTTCATGATAAAAAAAATATTTCATATCAAGGCCCTTGAGATCTTCATGGTTCATTCTTTTAAGTGTGGTTATATACGTGTGGCCAAGAATGTTTCTATGTGTAATGTTCCCAATTTTTTATAGATTTTACGATTGCATGGAGATATAAGTTATAAATTTGAGAACAATGCACAATTACAATATTACGTAATGACAAAAATGTACATTTTAATTGTTTTTTGCCATGATCCAATTGCATATACATTGTTATATTAACAATGTCAAATTATATTCATGAAGATGGAACATACCTAATACATATAAGCACCCAGCACAGCTAAGCAACTGATCCAACTTGGTGGAATACAAAAGAACCTTACCCACATAACAACCTAACAAAATTTTAAAGGATACATGAAGTTGACACACCTAAGTGATGCACCTATGTGGTCTACATAAATAAAATTATTGTTTGGCATGATCTATTTCTTTTAACGAATACACGGGATACACATCAAACCTAAAAGTATCCGACTATTATAAGGTTGATTCAAAATAATGGTTATGACTATATCCTGTACATTATGTATGTCCTGCACATTATTTTATCATTTTGTTAATGTACATGGCATTTGATGAATGGCCTTGAGTAACAAATTTGAAAGAGATGAAATTTATGTGTGATTTTATTATAGTTTAAATTGATTAGAGAAGTACTATTATGAAACTTGTTTTATAAATTCATGTTTATGGAGTATTATTCGAAGCATTCGTAGTGTGAAGATATATATATTTTGTAATAATGGCATAATAGAATGGCCACTTGTTTCTAAACATAAACATGTTCCATTACATGGTTACTGATGTGATGGAATTGTCTCCTCCTACATTTCATCGTACAAATGCTCACATGTCTTGGATGAGGGGAAGATCCATAATCACATTCAAGCTGACCTTTATGTGCGAAAATTTCACATTCACTTACGAAGAAAAACCCTAGTTTCCAAAATTAACAAAAAAAATGATCCCTTTTCCATGGACCCAAAGTAGAGGGCCACTCTAGCACTATCCCGATCTATTGAATCCAACAGAGCCGACGGATCATCGATCCAAACTACTATCATCAATCTATGAAACATTGAATCCCACCTCCTACAAGCTTTTAGGGACACCCGTTGAATCCCTAACAGGGGCATAGAGTGGAAATCGTGCATCAAAAAGGGCTTTCAGTGGGTCATGCAAGCGTGTTTAGGCAGGTTCGATGTGGGAACTCTAGCCACACGTTCACGGTCAAGGAATTTGCAAAGCCGACCCCTATGTGCATAAATTGGACATTCACTTACTAAGCAAAACCTTAGTTTCCAAAATTGGCCAAAAAAATGATACCTTGTCCATGGACCCAGATTAGAGGGCCACCCTATCACTATTCCGATGCCATGAATCCAACGGAGTTGATGGTTTGTCGATCCAAGCAATGGTCATGATTCTATGGCATGTTGAATCCCACCTCCTACAGGCTTTCAAGGACACCTATTGAATCCCTACCTAGGGCATAGAATGCAAACCATGCATCAAAAAGGGATTTCGGTGGGTCGTGCAAGCGTGTTTAGGAATGTGTTATGTGAGAATGCTAGCCACACCTTCATGGTCAAGCAATATGTGAATTTGACCCCCATGTGCAAAAATTTCACATTCACTTACTTAGCAAAACCCTAGTTTCCAAAATTGACCAAACAAATGGTTTCGTATCCATGGTACCAGATTAGAGGGCCACCCTAATACTATCCCGATGTCCTGAATCCAACGGAGCCGACGGTTTGTCGATCCAAGCAATGGTCATGATTCTATGTCATGTTTAATCCCACCTCCTACCATTAGAGGAATTTTGGGGTCTAAAATGGGCCTCCTAAGGAAAATAATAAAATAATAGTTAAAATAATAAAATAATGGTTAAAATATTAAAATAATATTAATTAATTTTGGAGGAAGAAAGAAAAAAACTACTTTTTGTGTTCGTATTTTCGACATATATCCCTGTGCTTTTACTCAAATTTCGATCGGGAAAGCTCGTTGGATGCGGAATTTGATTCCGCATCCAACGAGTACCCACACTGCATACTTGTGATAGACCCCGCTGCCCCAAAAACAAGAAATACCTGAAAAAATGTGATGATGACATCATCATCACGTTTTTTCAAGTATTTCTTGTTTTTGGGGGAGCGGGGTCTGTCAAAATTATTGAGTGTGGGTACTCGTTGGATGTGGAATCAAATTCTGCATCCAATGAGCTCTCCCGATCGAAATTTGAGTAAAAACACAATGAGATATGTCGAAAATACGAACAAAAAAAGTAGTTTTTTTTAATGACAAATATGCCAATTCAACCATTATGGTTGACTTATTTTATTGAAATTCTATTGGTTCTTGAATTCCAACTCACAAAAACTTATTTTGGCACGTTTTCTTATAAGGCCCATTTTAGACCCCAAATTTCCTCTAATGAGGATTTCAGAGACACCTATTGAATCCCTACCTAGGGCATAGAATGGAAACCGTGCATCAAAAATGTCTTTCGGTGGGTCATGAAAGCTTGTTTAGGCATGTGTTATGTGGGAACGTTAGCCACACCTTCATGGTTGAGCAATATGCGAGTTTGACCCCCATGTGCAAAAATTTCAAAATTCACTTACTCAGCAAAACCCTAGTTTCCAAAATTGACCAAAAAAATGGTCTCTTATCTATGGAACCAGATTATAGGGCCTCCCTAGCACTATCCTAATGTCTTGAATCCAACATAGGTGACAGTTCGTCCATCCGAGAAACAACCATGATTCTATGGCACGTTGAATCCCACCTCCTATAGGCTTTCACTGACACTTGTTGAATCCCTACCCGGGGCATAGAATGGAAACCGTGTATCAAAAAGGGCTTCCAGTGGGTCGTACAAGTGTGTTTAGGAATTTGTTATGTGGGAACTCTAGCCACAACTTCACGATTGAGCAATATGCGAATTTGACCCCCATGTGCAAATATTTCACATTCACTTACTGAGCAAAACCCTATTTTCCAAAATTGACCAAAAAAATGATCTCTTCTCCATGGAACTAGATTAGAGAGAATCCCTAGCACTATCTCGATGTCCTGAATCCAATGGAGCTGATGGTTCATTGATCCGAGCAATGGTCATGATCCTATGGCACGTTGAATCCCACCTCCTACAGGCTTTCAGGGACACCTATTGAATCCCTACCCGGGGCATAGAATGGAAACCGTGCATAAAAAAGGGGTTTTGGTGGCTCCTGCAAGCGTGTTTAAGCATGTGTTATGTGGGAACACTATCTACACCTTCACGGTCGAGCAATATGCAAATTTGACCCCCATGTGCAAAAATTTCACATTCACTTACTAAGCAAAACCCTAGTTTCAAAAATTGACCAAAAAAATGGTCTCTAATCCATGGAACTAGATTAGAGGGCCACCTTAGCACTATCCTGATGTCCTGAATCCAACGGAGCTAATGGTTCATTGATCCAAGCAATGGTCATGATTCTATGGCACGCTAAATCCCACCTCCTACAGGCTTTCAAGGACACATGTTGAATCCCTACCTGGGGCATAGAATGGAAACCGTGCATAAAACAAGGCTTTCGTTGGGTTGTGCAAGCATGTTTAGGCATGTTTTATGTGGGAACGCTAGCCACACCTTCATGGTTGAGGAATATGCAAATTTGACCCCCATGTGCAAAAATTTCACATTCACTTACTAAGCAAACCTTAGTTTCCAAAATTGACCAAAATAATGGTCTCTTATCCATGGAGCTAGATTAGAGGGCGACCCTAGCACTATCCCGATGTCCTGGATCCAACGGAGCCAATGGTTTATTGATCCGATCAATTACCATCATTCTATCACATGTTGAATCCCACCTCCTACAAGCTTTCAGGGACACCTGTTGAATCCCTACCTGGGAGAAACAAATTATCGGAGTGAAGGAGATAATTATCGGATTCAAGGAGATGTCCTTATAGGATCAACTTCGAGATTCAAGGAAAATGCAATAGACATATCTCAGATAGAGTGGTAGATAATGGTCTTGGGCTATAAGGCACGAGTCATGTAAGTATCAATATAATACAACAAATCCATTGTAGAAGTCTATTGAATTTATCAATATATCAAGCGATCCATTGTGGTCATTCGACTAGACCATAGAGATCACCTCTAATATCAAGGGTATCCTTTAGCCTCTCATGCTCAAAGTAAGGCAACAAGTATCATGACTTTGATGAGTTCTTGTTTGGCATTGTTTGCAGCCGGAGGTTTGTGCCAATAACTAAGTTTGTATAATGGTACACAATTTGGCCTAGTCTATAATCTTCAAATACATAACCTTTTTTCTTCCCTACGTAGGAAACCTATGTCAAATATTCCCCTTTTTTAACCATTGACCCAATTGGAAAATCATTTTCCTCAGAGTCGCTTAATGATACAATGAGGGTCTGATTCCCATCCAAGCAACATGCTAGCGAGTAGTCAGTCTTCCATTCATTGTCTGTTGGGGAAACCACTGCGTATATGTGCCCTACATAAAATAAAGTGCAGACCTAAGAGTCAGCTAACTAAACACAACTAGTCGTCAAACATTTCAAAGTGATCAACATAATAGTCGAACCTGGTTGTATGAGATCTGAAATGTGGTCATAGTCATGTGAAATACTTGACTGGCCTTCCTCCAACTAGAATAATTTTGAAGTTATTTGTTGGCCAATGGGGAGTGATACATGATCCCAACTGTCAACCCAATCTGTGGATTCACAGTTGTCCCATTCACCACTGCTACATGGATAACAAAAACAAGAGTTTTCTTGTCCACATTTGAACTATAGCATTGTCTGACATCCTAACTAAATGGAATGCACAAGTTCTTTGGATGGTCTTGCACTCATATAGGTGTGATCAATATACATCGACCACCTCCCAAATATATATATGTACATGTTCTTTTTGAGATAATTGGTCTTCTTGCCTTCTAGCTCCCTACCCCATCACTAAAGAACACCATGCAACAATGGTCTTTGCATCTCAGATGAGCGAAATAGTTGTGAATTTCATCTCTTGCCTACATAATGCAGTCTTGATGGATGCACTTGCTCCATCATGTTCCCCTTTTCCGTTTCTGGTCTCAAAATAGTTCCAAATATGTGGCACCTTGTGCCTCTTGTGGAGAATACACAGCCATTGGAAGACACAGGAATTTTTGAATTTCCCTGCACAACTGTCAGACCAAATCCAATGTTGCTCCATCTGTATATTGTTATCCTCCAAGTGTTTGTAGAATAATTGAAAGCTATGTTGTACAAAAGCCAAGTCATGACACCTGTCATCACTTACGTAAAAGTGATACTCCTTCAATATAACCCTATTCTCTTCAGTACTATCCACCCCATGTCTATAGGTGATATGGACCATTATCCTGACCTAATCTAAGTGATAATATTCACTCTGAATCTCGTTTTGTGGTTGAAGAGTGTAGTTTTCCGCAAAATTGACCACTGATAATGTAGTTCTAATAGGAAATGTATCCCTGCACACTCTAAATTGATCATCTTGCCAACGAGCCACATGTACATGCTTTACATACTGTTGTGTCTTTTCAAAGAATTCCTCCATGAAGTTGCATACCAGTACCGGGTAGATCAACAATAAAGATGTACAAATCAATAGGTTGTTACATATATGAAGTAGCAATATATATCAATAGGAAACAATACTATTCAGGAACTTGTTGCTAACCTGAGAGGTGACCAATTGTATTTTTTTCCTTTCATTCCCTCCACTGATATCATATGTGACATATTTGAATGACTGGAAGTTCACTCCATGTCTCCCAAGTTCATGCTCATCGGTGACATGTATGCATTTGTCCAAAAATGCCATTCCACCACACCTTGGTCATGTCCCATCTATGCAAGGCCTTTGATAAAATGTGCAATCTTCTATCCTTTTACACAAGATGCTATGGATAAACTCTATAGATGATATCGGTGGCAATGTAGTTGAGCATTCATGCACAAAAGTGTTATGCAAAATAGGCAATATATGTATATATGTATCACAATAATAAGCGTACTCAATGTGATATCGACAACAACATGTGTTACGAGTTGTGTTTATTTTAACATACCATGGTTTGCATTTCTCGAAGGATCTTTGGCCCAAGTTAAGTTCATTATGTTCATGCCTAATCCTCTCATATAATTTTGTTTGTGTCATGTCAAGAAAATTTTTAATGTGGGGCTCACGATCCCTTGAACCCATTCTCAATTTTAGTGCATCTTTTTGGTTGGATGAAGGTCTACTATTGTCATGCCAAAACTCTTGCACCAGTCCCTTTACCACATCAATGATCTTCATATCGGAGCGTGGAAACCTGCCAACGAAGGACCAGACATTTGTTTCACTAGAGTCAAGTTGTTCTCTTCTAGAACAATACCTACGGAGTGCTCTGATATCCAATCCTACAAGTTTGGATATAGGCTTAAGAAGGCGAAGGGCCCTGGTTCTTTTGTTCACGATTGATTGTGACAACACACGGCGAGCTACATTGCAATCCTTTGAATGAGATTTCTTTCCAATATTACTAAATGCATCTACGAAACTTCTGACAACATAAGAACTTGGTTCATAACTATTTATCATATTTATCCTTAAGTTTTTCCTAACAACAGTCCTAGACCTAGATTTTAACAACGATATAAATAATCTACATTTATCTCCATCACATTTAGAATCAAAATAGTTGACAAGTATCTATTGAGCTTGATATGCAATACTGCATTTAGACAGTGTACCTTCAAGTGAACCAATGAGACTTTCATTGATTTCTATATGTTTTGGATTTCTTCGACGTGAAGTTGCTAATGGAGGTAGGGAGGTTGGAATTGCACCCTGTACCATATCACCCGGTCGGTCTGGCATTTGAACATGAGCTTCATATCCTTCCATGTCTTCCTGATGGTTGGACAGTGGCAATTGGAAATCCTCTTGAGTGGTCTGGACAACATTGTCTTCTTCAAGCATACCTTCGGCATTCAATGTCTCTCTAACTTCGTCACTTATATACACACAGTCAATTAAATATGCAAAGGTTTCAGGTGGCCTTGATGTGCACGTACATTTTACTCCTTAATCAGTGCCATGCAGTTCTCGTTCTTCTACTGATATGGTGACCGAAGACTCCTCGAGCGAATTCTTTTTTCTTTCTTGATGTGGATTGGTAGAAAGAACTGCGGCATCCTCAACAATCGAAATTGGTTGTGTCCATAGAGCGTCTTCGATTGGTCATGTAGCATTTCTTTTCTTCTCTCTAATTTCTTCAAGGATTTCATTGGGTATCGGCTTCGTTGCTAATTTTCTTGCTCGATTGCGTGAGTTTCCCATGACCACAATGATCAATGATATATATGGTTTCTTTCTTGCTCAATTGTGTCTAAATACTCAAGATAGGGGGAAGATTGGGAAGAATGTTGCCTTTGCTAGCTCCTCAATTCCAAGAAAAACAATGGTAAAGATGCTCTATGGTGTTCCTCAATGGGAAATTCCCCAAGCTTGGTAAATATCTTGAGCAATTGTGTCTACATACTCTTGAGCTAGGGGGGAGATTGGGAAGAATACATTGCCTTTGTTAGCTCCTCAATTGCAAGAAAAACAATGTAGAAATGTTGTACGGTGCTCCTAAATGGGAAATTCTCCGAACTTGGTTTCTTTCTTGCTCAATTGTGTCTACATACTCCACCATAGTGACCAAGTTAATGTTGTGTTTACTAGCTCCTCAATTGCAAGAAAATCAATGGTGGAGATGCTCTATGTGGTTCCTTTCTCAATTAATGGATTCTTTCTTGCTCAATTCATTCTTTATTTCTTGCTCCTCAATGTATACCATGCTCCAAGCAAAACTTAGAAACTTGTGGGGGAGATGCTTGATTCACAAAACAAGATTGTGTGAAAATATGGTGAAGAAGATAATGTTCATGCACTGTCTGTAACATGAATTTGCGCGCAGACTGTCAAACCTGCGAAAATGTGCTTAGAGTGTTTCTCGGACAATGACTGCTACTGTTTATACAAAGGATAAATGCACACGCATTATTGTTAACAAAAATGGGTGCACGTTTTGGATACATAAAATGCGTGCATCTTTTACTCTAATAGAATTTTGGAGCATTTAAGAAGGTTGTTGCACGGCTAAGGGATCATTCAAGGTTTAGGGGGAATTAACAAGCACTCCCTTAGTCTTTGCGCCTTAACACCCCCCCTTTCTTAAACCTAACTATATTGTTTTACAACCCTAGGGGTGTGTAATAAGGGGACACATGGGGATATGTGTGTGTGAGAGAGATAGGTTAGGGGGTGTTATTGGTAATGGGAGACATACGAATGTGTGTGTGTGTATCAGAGAGATAGGTTAAGGGGTGCTCGTGGTAAGGCCTGACATAGGGATTTGTGTGTGTGTTCCAAAGAGAAAGGGTAGGGGGTGCTAGTGGTAAGGTCTGACATAAGGTGAGGATGGTGAGGATGAAGATGATCATGATGAGGATGAGATGATCATGGCGATGTTGATAAAGATGAATATGATGAAGATGATCGTGAGGATGAAGATGATGAAGACGATCATGATGATCATGGCGATGTTGATGATGATGATCGATGATCAATGATCATGGTGATGATGATGGTAATGATGCAGATGAGGATGGTGATGATGGTGATGATGATGATGAAGATGTTTATGATGATGATGATGATGACAATGAGGATGGTGAGGATGGTGATGATGATGGCGATGATGATGATGATGCTGATGATGATGACGACGATGATGATGATGACGATGATGGTGATGATGATGTCCATGATGTTGATGCTGATGATGATGATCATGTTGATGATGATGATGATGAGGATGATGAGGATGATGAGGACGTTGATGATGATGATGATGATGATGATGATGATGACGACGATGCTGATGATCATGTTCATGATGTTGATGGTGATGATGATCATGATTTTGATGATGATGATGATGATGATGATGATGTTGAAGGTGATGTTGATGATCATGATCATGATGATCATGATGACGATGGTGATGATGATGTTGATGATATTGATGTTGATGATGATGATGATAATGATGAAGATGATGATGATAATGAAGATGAAGATGATGATGATGATGATGATAAAGATGAAGATGATGATCATGGCGATGTTGATGATGATGATCGATGATCAATGATGATGGTGATGATGAGGATGAGGATGGTGATGGTAGTTATGAGGAGGAGGAGGAGGAGGAGGAGGAGGAGGAGGATGGTGACGATGGTGATGATGATGGCGATGATGATGATGATGCTAATGATGATGATGATGATGATGATGATGACGACGACGATGGTGATGATGATGTTCATGAT
>LPNX010939963.1:249619-261029 GCA_001517045.1 Pseudotsuga menziesii
CGATAATTAAAAAAAATTAAAAGTATTATTTTTATTATTGGAAAAATAGTCTTCCACTAGTCCTATATGTTCTCTATATGTATACCAGTTTTCATAAGTTTATTCTATCATTTAGACACTGAGACATTGCACCCACAAAAACATATACTTTATAATTTGTTCCAAAAATAAAAAGTGCCCGCTAAAAAATATCTAACTTTAGATAGTTAACAACATTTTCAATAGAAAAAAATTATATATTTGCAAAGGTCATTCAATTTCCTACATTTCTTGGTTTTTACTGATCGCAAGATTCATTGTGCAAGTGTCTCAAAATATCCATGCAAGTTGATGGATATCTGTATTTTTAGTTTTGTATTACATCTAACACGCCAGAAGAGACCCTCAACTTCTTGCACACACCATGTAGTAATTAATATTTTGTCCAGGAAGATAAATTTCGCTTTTCTTTATCATTATACTCACAATCTAGAATATTTATACTTGGAATATCTTGAAGTATAAAGTTTCTCTTTGCTCTACCGTTATACTCACAATTTGGAACATTCATACTTGGAATACCTTGAAGTATAAAGGACACATCTTTCTATTGAGGAATGTTTTTACATTAAGGATGTTAAAGGATTTCCAATCGTATTCAAATCATGTGTAATTTCTCTTTGACAAAACCTTTACTGAGTTAAATACCGACTATTTTGAAAAGGCACAAAAAAATAATATACAAAAATTTTTGGCCCACCAATCAAAAGACCAAACGAAGAATGGTGAAAAATCTCCATGCAATCGTAGTTACTATCAATACCAACCACTATAAAAATGACACTTACCATATACACTATTTTATAGCCTCTACCAATACAACCCACGACATGAATATGAATGCCATTTATGACCACTATTTCATCCTCAAATAACGTAACAATGAAGAAGTCGGATAAGTGTTATTTTGAAATAATGCAGGACTTTGAAATAGTACAAAATATTTATATATAACATGGTAAAGAATGAAATCAGACAACTAATTATTTTCATTTAACAGAGATCATTTTCGTTGTTTGAGAGGGTGCACAACTTCCATATCATATCTTAACTCTATATCTTAACTCTTACGTCATTGGTATGAAAACATTTGGACGAAATTCCTTACACAATTTACATAGAGTAGTTTCATAGAGCGCGTAGACGATACTGTATTGTGTGGATTGTTACAAATACTTGCATTTTTTTCTCTCTTTATTCTGTTTCGAATCAAACATAACCTAATTATCTGGTCTTGAAGGAATATTAACCTAATTTTGTGGATTTATGTATAATTTTTCTCAAGTCCCAGTCTCTTAAAAGAAAGAAAGGACTCCTGTGAACTTCATGGAGCATCAAAAACAGGGAAGCGAAAGGAAAATGACAAATATTGAGAAACACATTGACATAATCACCGACGATTTTGCTTACGATCCCGTCCGATTACCCATTGATCAAGATTCGAGTCAACCCATCTACAATCGGAAAACCCTAGAGACCATTTGGGAATCTGCGCACCATGCCCGCAACCCCTTCACTAGACAATAGTTCCACATCAAAATTGTCATCTCACAGGAAGAATTTAGGGTAGAAATGCAACAGCAGAGAGTGCAGAGTTCAGATGTGATAGAAGAGGGTGCAGAGTTCGACGTAATCGAAGAATATACAAAAATTATAGAGAAGGGACAGATGGAGCAACATTTGAACCTGTTACGTGATAGTGTTTCAGAGGATTTGTGTTTACAAAAACAATAATGGGTGACGATGTGGAAGAAAATCAATCTGCAAAGGCTCCATTGTCAATATGATGATGACAACATACATACATTCAGGCTCTATTGTCAATATGATGATGAGAACATACAGACATTCCGAGATTTAAATGGTTTCACATATCTACACAAAATCGTTAATCAAACAACATTTCAGAAATAGATCCAACAAAATAGGAGATTTACGAAGCCGCTTCAGATGTTTCTAAAGAAATTGTTAAAGATCCTCTCACACAGATCAACCCACATAGTTGAAGCACTTGAATAAAAAATATTTACTTTTATCATAAATAAATAAATAGAAGTAAAAAGTAAATATACATCATAAATAAATAGAAGTAAAAAGTAAATATTTATAGCCGATCTTTACATGAAGAACATTACATAACGTTACAACATCTCCCTCATAATATTTATAGCTGACATTTATACGAGGAATGTTACGGAACGTTACAAGATATGACATTTATACGAGGAATGTTACGGAACGTTACAAGATATCCCCATACTCGGTTGTAGAGCCCCTCTCCACTCAATCATCATTTTCTTGTTTTAGACATATTATTTATAATCCAGGTGAAGAATCTCGACTACAACCTAAAATTCCACCAAGTATTCTAATGGATCTTCTACCTTTTAGTGAGTGACCTACCAATTTTTTTGTGTTCCTTCATAATTTGATGTTTTCATTTAGGTAAAATCACAATTATGTCTTCAAATAAAGATGTACACTAAAATGAAATATTTTCATAACCAAGGGTAATGTAAACAAAAATAATCAATCCCTACATTTCTAGATAATATACACTTCAATTTCAAGGATGTGTTAACCTATCCTCTTTAATAAAATATCATTAGAAATTCAAAGTCTTGTGTTTAAACAATTTTGTTTTCTATCAAGATTATTCTCAATAAATTTAGGTACCAAACTCAACTTAACCCCTACTCCTTAATTTTCTTAACTATGTATTTGCATCTTCCTATAACTTACCTACACTTTCCTTGTATTTCTCCTCTTCCTATAGATCTAATTTTTTATGTTCCTTAACGATTAACTGAATTGTTCTCATTGTTTGGAATTTTCGTACATTTTATTTCACATGTCATCAAAGGACTCTTGGATGTTTTCAAGGGATTATTTTCAACAACCAATATTTACAATGGACAACAAAGGTGAATGAGGGACACTCGGACACAAATCGTGATTAAATAATATTACTAGCAAATAGGGGTATGAATTACTATTCAACATTAACTTAATCTTGCAAGTTTTTATTGATATGTTGGCTCTTTGATTTGTGAATAAATTCATTTCCATATTATTTCTCATGTACAAAATGTTTATACGGGTATAGTGAATTTTAATACTATTATATTCATCTCCAAAATCATAATATGGAAATGGTTCATTGCTATTAGTTGTTCCATTTCAAGGGAAACTGACATGCACCATGAGTAGAGAGCCTTTTGCTATCTTCTAGGGTAAATGAAAAAAAATAGTTTTTTTTGAAATTTTCAAATGTTTGAATTTTTCTTTATTGAGACTTTAGAATAGAATTGTATCATCTTCGCTTTATATCGAGATATTCTCAACAATTGATAATGGGCATGGTCGATAGAGGAAATGATGCTATTGAGGGACAAGGGTAGTCTTGATGGTTCCTTATGTTTCTGAACTCTTGAGAAAAGGTTCTCATTTGGTTTAAATGTTGGTTAATCTAGGTTTTTATGCTTTGGTTTTCCTGAAGGTCAATGTTTGTTGTTCCATTTGGTTCCATCTTTTTTGTTCTTGGGTTCTCCTCATGGTTGATGTTTTATTTTTGTGGATTTAGTTTTGGAGTTTTGGGCATTGTAATGACAGATAAATGATCTACATGTAAAAAAATGATGTTTTTTTTAAATATGATTATTTTATAAATAGGTTTTGTTTTTAATTAAATCACAAAATTTAAAAGAAAAAAAATAGAATAGGAAAAGGATTACCATGATGGAGTGGGATCATTATTTGGTGGTGAATACATGCTCTCTTTGTGGTTTCAATCACCAATCGTCATTGGATTCCATGGAATTGGGGATAAATTGTGAATAAATCGCACATGTCTTGTTTCCCGTATACACACAGAAACATGCGTGTGTTTTAGGAACACGCATGTGATTTTAACAAGCATGTGTTTCAAAACAACACATGCTTCCTATCATCCTAACGGCTTCTTGCGTGGATGTTCAGAAATTATTGAACAAAAAACACTCACACGTTTTTAATAATGCACAAGTGTTTCTAAAAACAAGTTTTTACATGCTTCTGTTGCAAGGAAAGTGAGGGCGAGCCTTATTTCCCAGACAGGTTCGTCTTTAAGACAAGTCTGTCCATTTCTCTGGCATAATGTATGGTGAATCGGTAATGTACATGATACATTCATGGTAGGTCTTTTTCCGGCATCATGCTTGAACAACTCCGGTTTAGACATTCTGCACGCTATCCATTAAGGCGAGCAATACTCTACATGCAGTAGAGTATTTAATGCGACGGCAGACAGTGCCACCGCGGTAGCATTAAATACTCTACTGCATGTAGAGTATTGTTCGCCATCCATTAAAATGTCTTTTCGATTTGACTGATTTCAAGGATCGCATGTAGAGTATTGTTCGCCATCCATTAAAATGCCTTTTCGATTTGACTGACTTGAAATCACTGAGCTGGCCGCCCTGCGTCATTATAAGGATAGTACGGCTGTTTCAAATGCCGCCCAGTTCAAATTCAAAATTCAAACTTTTGAAGAGAGTATTTGCCTCCAACTATATTTCAATTTTTTCTTTATGTTATGCTTCTCATTAGTGTTTCTCTACATTCTTTGCGTGCGTGGCTAGTTGTGTTATATTGTGGTTCTCTTCCATGAAAGGTCACTTATAAGAATTATTTCTGTGTGCGTCCTTATTGTGTCTCTATTTGTCCATGAGACATCGCTGCAACCTCCACAATGACGTCAATCATCGATAGAGGGGATGTACTCCTTACATACATGTTTTCCAAAAGAAGAAAAATCGGGTGTTTTCAGCAAAATCGTTAACATCTTGTGGTTCTTCGTTGGGTTTTGTTGTAAATACCATCTTTCAAAGGAAATTACAGTAGCAATGGATTGTGCACTACAACTCAATATTACAAATAATATAGATAGCTAATTGCAAAATCCACGGCCTGAGCATTGTAAGAAACGATTGGATTAGCGGGCAATTCAAGTTTATTTGCGGTCACATGGAGAAGCAACCCCAACCCCTTTATTACAGACTCCAGAATGAATAAATTGATGTTGATACTAAATTCTCTCTAATCCAAATTTTGGGGCCTACAGGTCCGCTTGCACAGTGAACTGGACGATTGGCATAGTTGGTTTGTTTTATCACATCCGATTAAATTTTGTTAAACTGTGCATAATATTTTAGAATTTTAATGTCTCTCTGACCAGCTTGAACGACCTGACCCTCTCCTAGGAAAATAACCTATATTGTACAAAAAATTGATCGCATGACCTTCGCCTTCCGAAAGTGTTCTTTGGCTTCGAATTTTCCATTTAAGAATGCACATCTATCAGATTGATGTCAGATGCGCCTGTGATTGGAATAAAGAAGTCCCTGCCACTTTCAACATTGAACCAACTTGCTTTCTTTGCCATATAACAGATTTAATAATGTCTATTCATATTTGGAGGCGATTGATGGAAATTACAAATGCTTAATCTTCAACAAAATCTGGCAGGAGGTTCTATCAATTTGAGGGAAGAGGGATATGATCTTCCCGTTGGAAAAGGCCTATTTTCTCAAGAGGTACTTAAATCTATTGATTCCTCAATGAAAATGGAGCCGCTCGCCATAAACAAAACTATGTATTATGTAACATTATATTCTTCATGCAAAAGTTAATTTTTCATGAATGTGACTTCAACTAATCATGTGAGTGATTGGAGAGGAAAAGGTTGTGGTGGTGATAAAAAAATGTGGCCATGTTCCTTCCTTGGAAAAACCCACATAGTTGAACGAGACAATGCTCAGATTTCTGTCATTGGATAATTAAAATAACAGAGGGGTTTAAGGGGTAAACAATTCACCAAAATGAAAGGCATGAATGTCATATTGTATGAGAAATTAAAATAATAGAGGGAGACACTGCTGAGATTTCTGTCATTAGATAATTAAAATAACAGAGGGGTTTAAGGGGTAAACCACTGACCAAAGTGAAAGGCATGAATTTCATATTGTATGGGAAATTAAAATAACAGAGAGGTTTAAGGGGTAAACCACTGACCAAAATGAAAGGCATGAATCTCATATTGTATGGGAAATTAAAATAACAGAGGGGTTTAAGGGGTAAACAGCTGACCAAAATGAAAGGCATGAATCTCATATTGTATGGGAAATATATTGTACTATATTGCTTTTTTCGATTACATAAATACATTATAGTATTTACTTGTTTCTGTCTCATAGCTGGCTACGTTATTGAAAACAATTGATTTATGACCACTTCTATAGATAATTTTCCACCTTCTAATATCTTTCCTTTTCTGGTTTATAAATGTCTAAAAGAGATGTACATATAAATTATAAAAAAACGGTTTATGACATTTTGTTTTTCACATAAAGGTTCATTAAAACTGTTTATAAAAACAGATTTAGGATAGATGGCTATCTAGGTAACTACACTTTAGGCTCTATTGGGACGGCGAGCCTTATTTACCAGACAGAATTGTATTTAAGGCGTCTATGTCCACTGTCAGATAGGTATGACTCTCCATGACATATGGTATGGCGAGACCTCATGGACATGATACATCCATCTACGCCATTTTTCGGTTGTCATTTTCTAGCATCCCCATTCATTAAAATGATGCATTGGCAACTGTGCTTCATTTTTTCGAGGATCGTTGCGATTCATTAAAAAGATGGGATGGTTGTTTCAAATTCCTCTTTATTAAAAATTCAAATTAAAACATTTGAACATGATATTTACCTCGAATTTTGTTTAGCAAACTTTGCTCATGTTGTGGTTCCAGTATGTTTATTTGCATTTTGTGTGCACGACTAGTTATTGTGTATGGTGGATCTTTTCCGTGATACCACACAGCAAGAACTTTATGTTGTATTGTGGCTCTCTTTTTGGTCGTGAGACATTGCTGCAACCTCCACACTGATGACAGGATGAACAGGGTGTTTGCAGACAATCCTAAATATCCTATATATGGTTCTATTTACTTTCATTGGGTTTCATTGTAATAAAAATATTTCAAATGTAAATACAATAAATTGCAGTAGCCATGTTAAGAATTCATTCTCCAAACTGGTACAAATTGTATAGATACTATATTTGCAGAATCCACGGGTTAATTTTCATATGCAGAGCATTAAGAAACCATCGGATAAGCAATTATCTAGCCCCTTTATTATAGACTACACTCGAAAGGAGTACTATTTTTTGGGGCCATGATCCAAATTTTGAGGCTGCATACCCAGTTGCAGAAGGAATCGGATGACTGGAATAGTGGAATTTGTTTTATTACATTCAGTTAAATTTGGTTAAACTGTCCATAAAATTTAGGATTTTAATATCCAGTGATCTTTACCTTTGACGAGCATGAACAACCCTCTCCTCAGAAAAGAAAATATCACATGACCTTTGGAAAGCCCTTAGGCTCATCTTCTTAAGAGTCTATTACAATATTTATTGTGTTGGATTTGATCATTGATTAATTGAATCTACTTATCATTGAATTTGAAAAAAAATTTAAAATGTGTGTAATTTTTTTTATATAATCATTTTTCTTATAATTTTTTGAAATGGTAAATATATTTAGTTATTGATAAAACTAATAATATTAAAAAAAATCAAATTATATATATATATATATCATTTAAAAAAATTATTATTTTCTTTATTATATTTTAAATAATTAAAATTATGTTACGAAAATAATATAAAAGAGAGATTTAGAATAATATGAAAGATAAATTTAGTATGGAAAAATCTTCAAGGGTTAGCTTTTAACTCGGTATGTTGGGGTCATGCTCTTTTTAGGGGTAGTAGATTCCATTTAGTATGGAAGAAAGATTTAGAGTAAGAAAAAACAAAACATGTCTTCTCTCTATATAATTAAAATTATAAATTATCATTTTTATGTAGAGATTTTAAAATAAAATGTGTATTTAAAATTATTAATTATCAAAATTATCTTTTAAATATAAAGGTAATTTATAATAATATAACATGTTAATGAAGCAATATAAATTTATGAAAAGTATTATATTAAATAATTATTGAAATATTGTGAGAAAAGTAAAATCTTATTTAAAAAATAAAGATAATATAATAATAATGTATAATGTTAATTAAGCAATGCAAATTTATGAAAACAAGTATTAAATTTAATTATAATAAAAAAAATATAATTAAAATTAAAATTAAATGCTATTATTAAATTACTAAACCATAAACAAAATTAAAATTTAAAATTGATTATTAAATTAAATTAATAAACTAAAATTAATCAAACCAATATATCTAATTAACTAATAAACCAATATAATGTTAAAATTAAAATATTAAATAAAATATAATTAAGATTAAATTATATTAATTATTTTAAATAAAAATACAATTAAAAATAAAAATTCTATTAAAAAAAACCATATGTTAAACATAAAAAATTGATTTTTAATAAACTAAAATATTAATAAAATTAAAATTAATTTAAAATTAATTATCAATTTAATAAACCACTTATCTTGAAAATGATCTTAAATCATAATAATTTACTAAAACTTAAAAAACATTAATATTAAAATTGAAATCAAAAAATTAAAACTAATAATTAAAATATAATAAAGTAAAACTTTAAAAACTACGGACAAACCAAACAGACAAAACCAAACTTAGTTGACACCTAGTAATTGGGTTATTCCTGTATTAGTAGGCCTTTGAAAGATGAACAATCTCCCCACACATGGCTATGTCGTGAAGATAAGCCATGCTTGGCTTGAAAGGTTGGCATTAACTCCTCTCACGGCTCATTCTCCATTAGATGTCATGAATACTGACTGGGAAATCTTAACTAGCCTAAAAAATATTAAATTAAAATATTTATTAAAGTATTGTGAGGAAAATATAATTGTATTATTTAAAATTTAAAATATTTAAATGTGAATCGAAATAGATTGAATATATAAATTAATTTTTAATATATAATTTATGTTCATATTTATTCATTGATTTTATTATGAAATTTATATTAATATTTATGAGCTGCATAAAAAGTACATATAATAAAAAAATACAATAAAAAAATTATTGAAACTAAAATATCCACTCTTCACTTTAATACATATAAATGGTTTTCTTTATTTTAACCAACCCATCTTACAAAAGTCTATTCTACATGCCATAAGTCAAAGTTAATAGGTTTTTATTTCTCCCACCACCTTAATTACCCTCAATAATCACTAATGCTCATTTTAGATGCATAAGTTAGGAGTTTTGCAAAATTATGATGGATTTAAAAGGTCTCAATAAATTCTCATATTGAAAATATTTTAAATTTCATGTTCACTTAATTTCCTACTACAACATTTTATTATTATATTTGTTATACCAAATATCTTACCAATAAATTAATAATTGATAATATTGGGTCATTAATTAAATGAATTTAGCTATTGTTGGAGTCAAAGAATTTGAAAATAAAAATAAAATGCTATAAGGTGTGTACATGTAGGATAGATCTGGGTGTGTGCAAGAAGATGAGGGACCTTTTTGTGCACGTTGGATGCAATAGAAACCTGAAAAATCAGGCATCCCTCAACTTACTTGGATTTTTTGAGATACTTATGCAAAACATCTTGCATTGAGTAAAAAACATGAAATGTAGGAAATTGAATCACCTTTCCGAATATATAACTTTTATGTATCGAAAATTTGCATAGCTATGTCAAATTTCATTTTTCCTAATAGGCACTTTTTTATTTTTTAGGGAAATTACAAGGTATATGTTTTTGTGGGTGCAGCCTTTGAGGGCCTAAATGATCGAATCAAGCTACAAAAATTGACATCCATGTAGAGAACCCATAGCACTAGTGCGGCGTTATTTTTCAAAAATTAAATTAGTAATTTTATAATATTTTTATAATTGTTTAAGTGAGAAAACCTCGAAAATGGTATGTGTTTAGTGGGTGTAGCATTTGAAGGTCTTAATGCAAAAATCATGAAATGGGGTTTTGATAGAACGTATAGGTTAGTGTCTACTTGTGCACCATACAATTTTTGTTTGAAGTGATCAAGAATTGAAAAAGTTATAGGAGAAACACTAACAGTGTGTTTTTTGAGTTGAGGAGTGATGACAGAAGATAAATAAGAAAAAAATAGAAAAAATTATGTATTCTTGTTAAAATTTACATATTTAGAATCTGCAAAAAAAACCATATCTGTTTCTAAAATCTCATAAAAAATGGAGGTGTGCAGCATAATCAGACAAACCGTTAAACACGAGCATATTGAAAATATGGATATAATGCTGAATTTGCCATGGTTTATCATACTCCAAGGCATAGGCATGTTAATCCGAAGCAAAGTACAAAGCAGGCACATAGGAATAGGAATTCCATGAAAGCATGGGTGGAGGCTCGGCCTTATCATTTGGAGGGAATAAAAATTTGAATTCAACAATACGCGCACGGGCTTTAACACTACAAAAAGCGTGCGTGTTATATAAACACAAAACGCGAGCATGTTATAGTCATACAAAGCGCGTGCGCGATATGTGAAACCAAAAAATAGCGCCAACATAATTTTGACATAATGCTTGGGATCAGAATGCTTCTATTCTTCAAGTTGGTGTACACTCCACATATAACATAAGGTTTGTAGGTTCATTAATCTAAAATACATCAATTGGTATCACACAAATGATATAGAATGTGTTTATACTATTACTACTAGAAGTATTAGTATTAAACTAGTTACTAATTGTACACTGATTGGTGATGGAGAGAGGGATCTGGTACATAACGATGCCTAGGGATTTCCACTAGTGACCTAATGCAACCTCTTCCATAGCCCTGATGACTTGCTACATTTTCCAATGCATCATGTCTCCAGTATCATGCCAATAGTGGCAACCTTAGCTCCTTCAATGGCGACATCTGATGCTCCCACAGGTGCTTTATATGATGCACAAATAATAAATCCCTCTTGTAGTGAAATAATTCATCATCATCATCATCACCTTCCTCATCATCATCATCACCATCGCCATCATCATTATCCTCATCATCATTATCATCATCCTCATCCTCATCGTCATCATCAGCGTCATCATCACCATCATCATCATCATCAACATGATCATCATCATCACCATCAACATCATGAACATCATCATCACCATCGTCGTCATCATCATCATGAACATCGTCCTCATCACCATCGTTGTCATCATCATCATCATCCTCCTCGTCATCATCATCACCTTCCTCATGATCAACATCACCATCACCATCATTATCATCATCAACATCGCCATGATCATCATTATCATCTTCATCATGTCCATCTTCATCATCATCATCTTCACCATCAT
>LPNX010939982.1:3489-21123 GCA_001517045.1 Pseudotsuga menziesii
GTGGAGATCCCAACAGAGTCAAAATGATCGCTCGAGGTGGGAAAGGTGTTGTTTGGTTCAGAGTAGAAGGTACATTTTATCTCAGTGAAAAATTTGGCAGATGCATGGCATAAAGACATGTTCAGGGAAAACCATGTGCTTATATTGTCATAGGGGGCTACCCAAGACACAATAGTGGTGCTTAGTGTTAAAAGGGGGAAGTTGGAAAGGTTTCTAGGACAACCTGTGGGTAGGTCTTAAGGGATATTAGATTTAGTGTCAAGACCAATATCCAAGACATTCGGTCAAGAGATTTCCTTTCGTACTTTTAGGAGAGTTAGTGGGTATAATTTGACACAGTTTCATGCGTAGGAGAGAGAGGAGTCTCCTAGGAGAATGGATTGTAGGCAAGCCTTCGTCACATAATCTAGGGAAACTAGCATGAAAGATTTCAATTTCATAGGGAGAAATTACAACAATCGATGGCATGATGAGATTGGAGACATATCCTAATGGATGTACCAGGAGTAACTTCCTCACTAAGAGGGACCGTTATCTTTTGGGGTAGCTTGGATATGTACTTCTGCATTGGTGGTGTCTAGTATGTGGAATTGTCCGAGCGACACTCTCTTGGTGAACACTTTATAAAGTGATTTTATAATGTTACCATTTATATTTAATCAAAAAAGCGAGTTTTATAATGTTGAGGAACTTAAGTGATTTAAGTGACTACAATAAGAGAATAAGTCACAATTGCCGATCTTGTGAGATTAATATCTAATCTTGACTCTTGAAGATGAAGGGTTAGGGATTTTGTCATTAATGAATTATAAAGGGATATCTAAGGAGAGGAAGAGGCACATTATGAATGAGAGATATTTTGGAGCCGAAGAAAAAAAGAGTGAGGAAGAGTACTGTAGTAAGAGAAAAGAGGGTGCAAATCCAAAGGAGGGAAGGAGAGCGCACTTCCCAAGACATCCATTGCAAGAAATCGAGGAAGAGGAAGTTTCCAATAGCCTAGGAATGGAAATTGAGGTAGTTATGGTATTTTCCATACAACATCAAAAATCGGTATGTACAACATCATTTAAGAGAGGTTTTAGGGGCCATATAGCCTATACATTATTTCCAAGTTGGGCCATACATGTCTATTTCTATTTGGGACTAATTTGGCATGGATTTCGAGGTTAGTTCAACGTGTACACAAGTTGTACAGTGTACAACAGACTTTGGCACGATTTCCCCAGTTGGCACAAGTTTTTAGGTGTGTAATAAATGTTTTATAATTCCATATTTCTTCTATATGGGCAGATTAATAGGGAATGCCATTATAAAATTGTCCATGGTTCTATAGCGAGTACGAGTTCTTTCATCACTTTTTGAAAAGATGCTTGTTTATGCTTCCAGTCATATTGAAAAGATGTTTGTTTATGCTTCCTAGATTCTAGTGAGAGTGGTTTTTTTTCTAATGGTTATGGTTTTCACAATCTCTAGGAATTTTGGCTTGCTTGTAATTTTAAAGGCCTTAATTCATATGTATGGCATATGATGTAGATTTTTAGGCAATATTTGGTTTGTTGGTGAATTTCTCTTGAAGGGTAGGCTTTTTTGGTCATGTAATTGTTTGGGTTATTGACTATTCTATTTTTTTTTATGTACTAGAGAGTTTCATTTGATTAGATATAGAATAGCATCTAAATTGTTTTTAATGAGGGAAAAAGAAAATAAAAAGTTTAGTCTTCCTACATAATGCATGTCAATAGGGTTTTTTCCAATGGCATTGCCTAGAAAAATTTGTGTCAATTGTATGTGATCAATTTATGTGTTTAGTCTTGGGAAAGGCATTGGCATATCATCATCTTTGGTTGGTTGGTGTTTTGGCTATGAGATGGTTGTTTATTTTTTTTATGGTTTTTATTGCATTTACAAATAAAAAATGGTAATTTAAGTATCTAATTGAAAACAAAAAGCTATGGGTGAATGAATTACCTGTTAATATGACAATTCACCAGAGGATTTGTCTTCAAATCGAGGAATGGGCACTCTTCCAAGCTCCCAGGGCACGGGCACGCCGTTGTCTTCGTGATCCTGTTTGGTGAAAACGATTCTCAGGTCGGGACTGTGTGTTTTTTTATTTGTTTTTAGATTTACAAAACGCGCACGCGTTATAGAGTTACAAAACGCATGCGCGTTTTGGAGTTCTATAACGCGTGCGCGTTATTGTTACATGGCCTACATGTCTGCTGACATGTCAGGCTCGGATTTACTATTCCAAGTGCTATGGAAGAGGAGCGTGTTCTTTTTCTATGTAACATGAGCCTGTTCCTAAAAAGTAAGATTGCATCTAAAAGGTCCCTCAACTTCTTGCACACACCCTTGTATCTCATCAACTGATGAAGTAGGAGCATTATTTGAATGCTTCTCACTGTTGTCAAACTCTTATATACAAACACACTCTGAAATGGAAAAGAGATATGTGCATACTTCTTCCCAAAGAGTACAAAAATTAAGACAATTTGTTACACACTCAATTCCCTGAATAGCTGCAAAATTGTGATGTGAATCACATGTCAATCTTCCAATATGATGTAGAAAATTTTTAGATCTGATATGAGGCTGATAAAAATCTATTATATAAAAAACATTAGCATATGGAACAACAAAGACAAAGGCTACAATGAATCCATGAGGATATAGGGCTGGACTAGGAAAACTATGATCAACTAGGGAAAACTGATAGGTGTAAAAATATGAATGATGGATGGACAGGAGATATGAACCATAAGTGTTTATAAAAGATCCAAACATGTTTAATATCAGTCCAAATAAGAGTATGGTCATGGATAACCAACCACTGAAATATAGGAAAGACTTCAAACCATGTAAGATAAGTATCATTGCATAAGATACCAATGAGGAATCAACTAGTGAACTTGGGATTTGTATAGTCTTAGGATTATTTAATAGGTATGTTAAATGGTATGGATGGTGGTATGATATGTGTCATTATATACATATCATCCTTCAAACATGCTTCTAAATCAGAATTATGGAGTGAGGAAGAGCTACTCAAAGACAAGTCAGTATCTAGTGAAAAATCACAATTTTTGGGAGATGAATCTAGGAGACTGATAGGAGGATTATCAAAGAAAGGATATGATATTTTTGATTTTTATATATCATAGACATAAGAAAAGGATTTAACTTTGGCACTCAAAGAATAAGTTATATCACCTTGGAACTGTGCACTACGATAATGTTCTGAAGAATCAACAAGCTTCTCTAGCTCATCTAGAACTTCAATCTTGTGCTTCTCAAGAAGCTAAGACAGGATGTCCATATTCTTCTTGAAACACTTTTTTTATGAATTAAAACCATTTCTATAATAATAAAACTTGTATGTGCTCCCTTTCTTCTTACCCTTCTTTACGGAATCTTCATTAGTAGGCTTCGAATTGTCATCTTCAATTTCTAACTTTGGCTTCTTCTCTCTCACAATTTGATTTTCTTTGGATTTGAAATTATTGCTTCCTTGAACCAAGAGAGCATGATCCTTTCCCTTGGAATAATTAAGGACACCCATATGGATCAATTTATCTTTCTCCTTTGTTAGTGAACCAAGAAAAGTATTTAAAGAAGGCATTTCCACTTAGGAACAACAAGCCTAGTAGCATGAAAAGTAGACACAAAAATTGAGTAATCAAGACCCAATGTAGAAAGAATGGAAATGATTAATTGATAATATTATTTATCAATCCCACATTTCTTGAGCATTATAAAAAGTGACTTGAACTTGGTGAAGAAACCCTCAAGAGAATCGAAATTGCTTGGTTGACTCAGTGAGAATAACTCAATCTCCAATTGATGCACTCTTAGCTCATATTGAACTCCAAAGAGAGACTCCAATTGAGTCCACACTTGGTTTGGAGTGGTCAAACCATCTAGATGAAAGAGTATATCAAGATAAATAGAGAGGAAAATCAATCCATAGGCTTCATCAAACCCATTATTCCACTTAGCTTTCTCGATCATAGCATTGAGCTCATTCTCCAAAGCTAGAGAGGAAAACCAATCCATAGGCTTCATCAAACCTATTATTCCACTTAGCTTTCTCGATCATAGCATTGGGCTCATTCTCCAAAGCTAGAGTAACTCTGTAGAATCCCCTACTACACAATAGAATGCCAATTTTAGCTTTCCATTCATGGTATAGCATTGGGCTCATTCTCTGAAGCTAAAGTAACTCTGTAGAATCCCCTACTGCACAATAGAATGCCAATTTTAGCTTTCCATTCATGGTATTTGAAGGGAGTCAAAATTATTGATGAAGGAGAATCCATATTGCTGAATTGATGTGCTCAAGAAGAAACTCTCTACAACCTGCAAAACAAAACTAGGAGAAAATCTTGTAAGCTAGACAAGCTCTTCTTTAGAGAGGTATAGGAGACTGGATGTGCTCCTCAAATATGTAGAAATTGATCAACCTTACTGCGCTGATACCATGTTGGAATTCTGAATCCTTGATGGTATTAATAATTCCATAAACAAGCTAAGAATCTAAGCACACAATTAACCTCACTATGAATTGCAAAGAGTTAGCATAAGAAGACAAGAAAAGGAATAATGAACACACATTAATGAATGATCAATAAATGATAATTGATCTTATTAAAATGGTAATAAATCCTTATAAAGGAGAATTGAGTTGTATGGAAACAACTCATAAATCTCATAAAGCTTAGAAAGGATGACTTACCAAAATATAGCAAACCTCTATAGGTGTCTAAAGCACTTCCCAAATCTATCAAAGACCTCACGAATTAGAAAAATCATGAGTGAGTTGTCAAGGGAGATGGAAAAACTTGCTAATCCTGGAAAATGAGGAGAAAGTCATGAAGGATGGGTTGGAAACAAAGGAAACCAGTTTTATAGTTAACTAGCTTTACCTTATCCACAAAAAAGTAGGATAAAACATAATAAAGTAGAATCTATTGTAAAGTGTTGTTAACTAATTCTGGATGACCATAAAGTGGTCAAGAAATCATGGGGTATGGATGGCATGTGTTGACTTTAAAATGCATGTGGATCCCAACTAATTAAGCTAGTAAGTAGATAATTAATGAAATAATGACTAATTAATTTATCCTAAGTATTGAATGGGTTTAATATTTTCAAACAGTCTTATGAAGCTTCTTTCCTATTTTGGTTTCCAAGTTTGTATTCCTATATATTATTCGTGAAGTTCTATGAAAATTGAACGTACAGATATTGTGAGTTTATTTGTGAACAGAGAAAATACAACACGAATTGATTCATAGATTGACGAATTGCATGTTTCATATTTATGTTGAGTGGGACGAACTTCTATGGGATGCAAGATGGCTTTATAAGGAAACGGGGAATTCATTTTATTTAAAATTTGTTTCATAACGAAGGATGGAGTGGCAGTGTGAATTTAGTTGGGATGAGAAATTTTCAGGAGCTCAAGTATTCTTATCTCAGGTAGACATTGAAAGGTTGTCTATTCTCATTTCTTGTTGTATTTTTCGCTCAAAGTGTTGTTTTTCTGTACAGGAATATCTCTCTGTCCAGAATTCCTTCAAGAAATACAAAACCAACGTAGATTCCTTTATATGTGCCTTAATGCCAAAGAGTAGTACTGTGCATATTCTGACAACTCCAGGTTAACTGAATTCCTTCAGCAAAATTCAGTCTAGTAAAATTTACAGGGCATTTTTTTGCATGCTTTGATTGGAAGAATTAGCAAGGTTGAATGTGCATAATATTGCTTGAATTTACAGGTGGTCTTTTGTACACGAGAGACAGTAGCAATTTACAGTAAGTAACTTTCAAATGTAATGATGGTATACTCTGATCTACTTGCGTATGCAAAGATTGCTTTTATACAGTGTGACAATGTCTCCTTCGCGTCTTCAGATAGTTGAAGCTTTGCACAAAGCCAAGTAAATATAGCATCAGGGTGGGTGCAATCACATCAATTACCATTAGAAAACTAACTTTCAAACTTTTGATTGTATGGGCTTCAACGGGTAGATTACATCATGGGAAAGAACCCATTGAAGATGTCCTACATGGTGGGATTTGGAAACCAGTATCCTCAGCATCTTCATCATCAAGGATCCCCGATTCCATATGTTCATGTAATGCCAAAGAAGGTCAGGTACAATGAGGGATACTTAGAGTGGTACAATAAAAATTCACTGAATCCAAACGTTCAAGTTGGTGCTATAGTTGGAGGGCATGATTCAAATGACCAATTCAAAGAAGTAAGGTCTGATTATAGTCATTTGGAGCCAACAACATATATTAATTCTCCCTTGGTTGGTTGTCTTGCTGTACTGCTCTAGCGGACCTGGCGCCCTGCTGCTTATAATTATGATATATTATATCTTGATAAGGAAGAACAAACTGCATCTGAGTGAGTTACAGTAGATAAGAAGTCTCTCCCGGTTTTAAAAAATATGATATTCCATGGTGTAAGGATATATGTAGTTGCAAGGAAATTTCCAAATCTATGTTAACTTCAGTTAAAGCTATTGTAATGTAATTCTTAACTAATAAGACCAGAACAATTACGCCATTAGGCGTTCTTTCTCCAGAGTCATTTTGAACATTTTTGTTCACCTTCGTCGTCCCTCTGAATAACCCTTTCCGCTACATGTGTCTATCCTCTATCCACTGGTTTTCAGGGTGTCCACTTTGGTGTCCTTGTCATCTTGTTCGCACCGCGCTTCATAGCTGTCAGTTAAGTCAACTCAACTTCTACAAGTAATCCTATTTTGATGTGCTCTGCAAGGTTAGGGATTCATTGCGCTTCAGTTCATTCCTCTCCTCTCCAAACCTCGTAAGGTGAACGCTAAAATAAATTATGTCATATCACCACCCATACATGTCATGTTGTACATAAAATCTCCAAATTACGATTGTGATACAAAGTAAAAGTTAAAAAAGGAGAATTATCCATACAAGATGCAAAGGCCCTTATGTAGGTTGTTGCAAATTACTAGTATGGCTTGGAACTAGTCAAAATGTTGTGTTACTCTTGGAAACGAGTAGGATGCTAAACAATACCTGTTAAATAGTCTTATAATGCCTACCTATTCAAGGAATTCTCCAATAGTGGTGGGGGAATCAACAGTTCAAGGAACTCGTATTGGTGGTATGGGGTGGCTTCAACACGTTCACCTCTTCCAACTCGCAACACCTTTTCACACTTAGATATCAAAGTTGTGTACACTACAATAACCCCCTTATTCTCTTCAAATTCATGCTTCCTTTTTCCAACAACCTCTCCAAAGATACCAATGTTTCCATACTTGGCATCTCTTCTATCTCAGTGCACCCACTAACAATCCGGGATGATGCAACAACTATATGTCCTAATCAAACTAGGAGATATGTGTCGAAAGTACCATGCTGGCCCCTATTTAACCCACCCATTCCCATCAACGTAACTCAAACTCACATACTCTGCGACCTGCGCGAGTTGAGTGACTTTGCGTGACCACAAAAATCGTTTTTCTTCTGCTGCTCCAGGACCGAAACATTGGAACTCACTATAATTCATAGTCCTGCAAATAGAGACAGTCGATGAAAAACAATAAGATTAGATCAAGACACAACATTCTAGTTGTCAATACATGCAGTGTGAGGATAACATAGTATGGCAGTTTCTTACTTTTATTTGACAGTCTCTCCATCCCAGTTTTCCCATCCTTCTGGAAAGATAATGGCATCCATGAAAGTGTTAGCAAACACTAACGTGGAGTAAGGTCCCCATGGCCTACCTAGAAACATTAATTTATTTCCTATCAACTTGCGTTGCAAAAATACAAATCCGAAGTCTTCCGATAGAGAGGATCTCTTATGAGCTATAAATACCCCATTATTTTTAGGGATGACATGTAATTCGCAGTTTCGCAATCAACGAAACAAAAAATTCTCCTATTATTTATCCGCCTCAAACTATGAAACAAAAAATCAGTCACAATGTTGTTCATAATTTGTATTTGGTTTAACTGATAAAGAGATTTTTCGTCGCCGCATACGACTTCGAAGACGCCTTCAATGTAACCATCTTTAAAGTAATGCTTCCCACTTTCGTCTAACACCATGTCCTGATACCCGAGAAATTTTCTATTGCAAAATGTACATTGATCTGCCGAAATCCTTCCATCCACAACTAGATCGTTCAGGGTCATATGATTTCTACATAGCTTCATTCTTTATATCAACACATGATCTCATGTTTTACTCTGATATTAATAAATTAAAAAAATAGAATATGCATTACCTCGATTGTGATATTTGTGGCCACGGAATATGAAGCATACATGAACACCGCTACCGAGAAATATGTCCCATTGCACGATTTTGCGTTATCATTCCACGCGATGATTGTTTTGCTAGCGCCCGAGCCACTCATAGTTATGAATGGTGTATTTGCAGAAATAGTTACCTCCTCACTGGGCGATACATAACATGAGGAACATAGACATCAATTTTACTCCATAAGAGAGTTAAATATTATATTATTTTTTTAGAAAACGTCTCATCACAAATATTTTTCCCAACGAAAACCCAATAACAACTTCGTCCTGCTACTCCATCTTTTGAAATTTCCATCCTTAGTCATGCCTCAAAGAGGCAACTTCTGAAATCTTCATGCAACCTCAAAGAGGCAACCTCTGAAATCTTCATGCAAAATCATTGCATGAACCAAAGAGGAATCCTTTGAAATTTTCATCCAAAATCATGAATCAGAGACGCAGACATAGTTCTAAGAATATTTTCAATTCAAACTAGATGACAATGACAGGTAAAATCTATTATACAGTTCTAACTAATAAAGTTACGCACTTCTTTAAAAACTACTCTCATTTTGGTTTCATTGATTACTAACCTATAGATGTCGGGTTTGCATTGATGAAGATGTGAGGATATTTAGTACATAGTTGTAATCTTCATTCCATGCTTATTTAGTTATGACTTTAATCGTACAAGGGTTAACATCCTTTCTTAATGTTATAATGCACACAAGAACAACTTAATTGTATAACATAGAAATAGAGTAGTTACATGGTCATTTTTAAGTGTTGTGATTTGTTTTGTGAGTACATCTTATTCTTTTTTTATTGATAACATTGATCTACTTAGTTGTATTGATATGGGATAGTGGCGTGGAGCATAGACCAATTCACTAGGAGGTGTCATAAACTACATGTGGTTGGGAAGAGGATTAAGATATTCCTCCTATTGGTAGCTTCAAAAAGAAGAGTAAATTGAATGGATGACACCTATACCATTATGGAATATAAATTCAAATAGGGCTTACAAGACAAAATGTTCTAATGAAAAGTTCCCATTATTAAATTTAAGTGTGGAAATTTGGGAGTGAAAGTATGTAGATATCAGATATACTTCTTAGTAAGTAAATGGATCTTTGTGCCATGTTGCAAAGCAGCTAAGTTGACCCACTCAGATAAAAGGATTTCAAATGTTCCTACATTAAGTTTTACTACATTGAATACCCTTTTGACAAAAGATTTTTTGGACCTTGCTACACTTATTTCTCTGCACATAACTCATTATCAATGATTTTCATGAGACTATGCCTCTTTGAGACATGCCCTCAAACATACTAAGAGCCTAGAGTACCTCTTCTTTTAACGCACTTTAATATATTTTATAAGTAATTGTAATTTTAATAAGATAATAAGTTACAAACAAAGTTGTAACATCGATACTAACTTAAATCAACATACATTTTTTAAAGCCCAATTATATTTAATGACAATTCAATTTATATGTTTATTCAATTTTCTCTTCGACATTATATTGCACCTTTTGGAGCAATTGCTAGTAGTAGATTTAATGTGGATTTATATCCTTCTTTATTTCAATTTAGAGACATGAATGACTACACCTCCTTCTAGGTCACAAACGTATTCCTCAATGGCATTTTTCGTGCGTCAATATTAAAATATTTCAATATCTTATAAAAAGCATATTATCAATGGAGAGTACTTACAAAACATATTTTAATATAAAGTGATAATAGCTATGGTATAATATCATATGGGAAAACACGAAGAAATGAACCCTCAACTAGAAGGAAGAGGAACCTTCTTATGAATATTATATGATTAATTACAAAAACCAATGCACATACATATATTTATATAAAACATAAATTTGTCAATAAAACCTCAACATGTCTCTAAGTTTTATAATAGAATTTTAAATGACAGAGGACCTCAAAGAGTGTGATATAGTGGTAGAAGTGGGAAAACAAGAAAACAAAAAGAAAGTGACGTGGCAGTCACTTTTCCCATATAAGTATAATTCAATTCTTATATAAAAAACAAGCATAGGGCTCATAGGGATGTCATGTAATATTTTAAAAAGGTTAATGTTGGAATTTTGAAGTGGTTCATATTGAAATCTCAAAGGGATAAGTATGCACACATGTAAACTTTATATAAGGTGGAGGGTGCTTTAATAAAAGTAGTGGCTTTGAATAGGGTGCATGTCTTTCATATGTCACATCTTTTAGGAGAAGCATCATGTAGACATGGTCTTAAGGGTAGTGGGATACATGTGTTTCACAAGGGATGGAGGTTAGCAAAGTAGGGGGATATAGGTGAGGTTAGCTTATTTATTTATTTATTTTGTTTCATTTCAAATTTTACTTTATTCTATTTTAAGTTTAAGCAAGTTAATGTAGCATAGGAATTAAGTCTCATGTTAGGTAAAAATTAGGATATTCAATTGATTTTATTTTATTTGGTCCTTATTTAGGTTTATTATTTAAATTAATATAATTTTAATAGGTTTATTTTAGATTTACATTAAGTAATTTTTTTTAATATTTCATTTCTTTAAATTTAATTTACTTTAGTTTTATTATTATATTGACTTTATTTAACTTTGTTTGCAAGATGGAATCATTAAGACTAAAATTTGGTTATTGGCATTTAGGTAAACATGAAAATTAAACAAATTGCTTCCACTAATTTTTAGGCAATATTTTTTAAATCAATATTATAATTAGACTTCATCATGATACATATAAATAAATATTTATGTATTATAAACTACATCATTATTTATATCTATATCTCTATAAAGTTACTTGCTAATTTTTATTTGGCTAGGATCAATATTTCATTTTAAAGTAATTTTATATTCGGCTAAGATTACGCTTTCGTTATTCTACAATGAATAATTTAAATAGACTCCATTATCATGCATAAATGTCAAATACATACTATTCCAAAGGTTGATGTTAAACACAAATATTAAATAGCTATACATTTCAAAGAGATCATTAACCTTAATATAATCATATCAAAATGAATAGAAACCAATGAACATACATCACCATACTTACTATAATGTATTTTTCATAGTAATTAGGTTACCATATAATTGTAAAGATTACAATTGTTTTTAGGGGTGGCATGTGTAAGGGTCAACTTTGACCCCAAAGGAAATCCAAAAACAACATTTGTATGGGGATTAGGTAAGACTACCAACAACCAAGTTGAAATTTTAGTTTATGTCAAGGGGTAATGATAATGTAATAAATGGGTTTCAATAAAATCATAGTGGTAGGGGACTCCATAATAATAATTCATCATATGGTCCACAAAAATCTTCCCTAAGAAGTGCAATTAAGAGGAAAAAACAATTGTATGCATGAATTATTTACCAAATAGGAAAAAACAATGCCATACCAAACATATCAAATTGAAGTAATTATGAACAATTCTGATAACCACATAAATTTATATTAATTTACCCCCCCTCCTCCTCTCTCTCTCCCACCACTCATCACAATTACCTCTCCCTCTCTATCTCTAACCCAAACACCTGCACTCCATAGATATACTCCATTTCCCTCTAATCACTCCATAGATATACTCTCTCTCACTCCCCAACTCATCCAACTACACCTAACCCCCACACCCCAATGTATTACCTAACTCCCTAACACACCATCACCCCATTGGCTCTCTTTCTCTCTCTCCCCATCTTCCCCCTAACTCATACTAACCCCCCATCTTCTCCCTAACTCTTATTAACAAACCACCGCCCCATTCGTTCTCTCTCTCTCTCTCTCTCTCTCTCTCTCACACACATACACACACACACACACACACACATCCATAGGTCTCCCCCTAATACTAAGACCCCCCTCCTCTCTTTATCTCTCTCTCTCACTCACACACACACATCACTATGTCTCCCCCCTACCACCAACACCCTCATGTGTTCCCCCAAACCCTTAACCCTTTCTGTCTACCTATAAACCTTTATCACCCCCCTATTGTTCTATCTCTAATCCATTATCCCCCCAATCTTTTGATTTATCATTACCAAACCAAACAATATAGTTGTAATGTTAAATATCGCTTGCACATTTTAGTGAAGAAAAATGCACGTGCATTTTTGTGAACAAAAATGTGTACGCTTTATTGTTACATATTCTCCTAACCCCCCAAACTGCCTATTACATCCCCTCTACAACACCTAAATAACCCCACATTAATCTAGCCCCCCTGGTTGAATATAGGAGTGAACATGGTAATTCATGAAGTTGCCCATAGCCATTGCATGCAAACACTAATGAAATATACACAGAATACCTATATTTGTCTAGAGTGGAAAATTACCTTCAGACACCCACATACTTTAAATGTAAGCTTATAAATAGAACCTCTATCATACCAGGTTGACACATAGAAGAAGGGGAAGGAGGGATGAATATATCGGTAACCTCACATAGAAGGACAACATCATATGGAAGGAACAACGTGGAGTGTGTTACCCCTCAAAATACATTTTCATTTTGAGGATTTGGAGGCTCTCTTTCCCAACATCTTCAAGATCTGATCATTGCGTTTTCTTTGTTGGTTGAAAGGTGGATATCCTAAAGAGCTCATTGGTTCTTCATTTTTGACAAATGAGGTTATGAGAGCATGGAGGTCACAAGAAAAGAGGAGTTAATATGTCAGTACTACTCAAGAACAGTTCAAGAGATGAAATCAAAATAGATCAAAGGAGTATGTACATTGTCAACAACAACAAAAAGACAGGTGGTAGAAGCATTTTATGAGAATTTGGGATTCTTTTCCAAACGTTTGAAGAAACACTATTGCTTGTTAACAATAACTTGGTATGGAATGAATATATGGGCCTCGTGAGAGGTATGAAGTGTCGAATTCTCCCCTAAATGCAGAGTCCAATTTATATTTTAATGATGCCGCAAAGTAAAGATGTCATAAATTCAAAGTGTATGGGAACTTGGAGAAAGTGAGAACTAGCACTTTAACCCAACACAACATTTTTGTTATCATTTTGGTTTAAATCCATAAAAATATGGAAGTTACATTTTTATTGGATTGTGAAATTATGTTGTTAAGGCATTGGTCGACTACAACGGTGCAATTTCCCACCAATCTTATCATTCTTTGGAGTGTCATGATCAAGTATGGGAAATGGAGGGGAAGAACCCCAAATTTATGGACGATATGCATATAACTTCCTTCAAATAAAAGAAGATAAGTTACGTCAACTCGGACCAAACACATAGTGAGATTCAATTATAAATTCCTCTTTTCCACTTCATCACAACTACTTTTCTTCCCAAATTTTCCCTTTCCACGTTTTATTGGACCTTATGGGGAAATTGCTAGTTTACTTTCCTTCCCAACAACAAACAAAGCATATACAGTCTTGTTCTTTATTTTCCGAAAGAAGTATTCTTCCCATGTTGGATTTATTCCTCAACCTACAACACCATGGCTACAGTAACTCCATTTTAGTTCCCCTTTTCATTTTTTCTTACCATCCAACAACAACCTAACGACGTATTATTGTACCTCCTTGGGGAAATTGCTAGTTATAGTGTTTCCACCCTTAAAAAAAAATAGAAAACTAAAGCTTTCCTCGCTATTCCCCATAATCTAGCGTTGCCGTAAATTTGCAATGAGAGCTTGAAGTAAGAAGAAACAAGCCAGTCAAAGTAAGAAGAAACAACGAATCACTGGGCACATGTTCGAAACTTTAAATCGACTATCATGAAGAAACTGCACTTATCGATTTAGTTTTAAATCCTCTAACAAACTCTATCAATAATAGAGATTCATAGGAATTTATTGTTGAATCTTAATTTTGTATTTTTAAAATTATTTTTTAAGTACATCAAAACCATTAACCATTAATCAGTTATTAAATAAAATATTATATTTTTAAACTTTCAAAATTCATTTTTATTCAATTTAATATTGCACGACTTTCAGAAACTTTATGGAAAATTTCAAATACACTACCAATTACTTAACTGATTTAAAAAAAATTGCTCGCACAGGTGTGGCTCATTGGCAGCTCACTTGTTATGAAGTCATATGTTGTAAATTGGAGGTCATGAGTTCAAATCACACACGGCTTTACCCGTGTCCCATGCTTGTGGGGTGTGTGGGGAACCTAGGGGTATATTGGTAGCAGTATTTGATCCCTGTACCCCGTGTCATGCGAGTAACAGCCCAGTCTCCATTTTTCGATTCCCCTAGCAAAAAATAAGATAAAATAACCGATTTAAAAAAATATACTATGCCATAGGATATTGCATTAATTAACCGATTAAAAAATTATACTTTGTCGTAGGATATTTTTTACAAATGCATGGATTTTGAATGAATATGATATTGGGGTCATTATGGAGTTTAAATAAATGGTTGAATCATACTAAAACTCTATATATATTTGTGAGACACTTTGGCTCAATCCGTTTATTGTTGCATTATTAGTTGCCGTAGATGTTTGGATGTAATGAATTGGCATATAAGCCCGTGTTGTGAACAAATTCTTTTAAAAAAATGAACCTGATCTACCATGGTGTGTCCCAAAATTCCCAAGTATGTTCTAATAAATGTCTACATTGTTACGTGGTTTATGATTTTGAGTGTAATTGTTTTTAATTTAAATGTGGGTATTTATGCAAATATTTTAGATTTGAGGAGTTGAATTTCTTTATGTTCATTTCTTTTTAATATAAATTTTTAAATTAAATGAATTTTAATTTTTTATTTTAAAATTTAGTTTTTAAAATGATAATAAGTGAATGAAAGTTGTCTATAAACTTTCATAAATGAAATAAAGATTGGTTAGATTGGACATGGAAAGAAAGATTTGTCTCATAAGTCCAAGATTTGTCTCATCAGTTTCATAAATTAAATTTTATATTATTAAGTTTTTTAACATGATTGGACTTATTGTGATGATATCTAATGTTGCTATATAATAAGATGATTATATTATTTTATTTAAGTTGGGATACTTTTTTCAGCTATGCTACATACCTATCATGTAATTTAAACAAAAATAACTTAAAATACAGTTACATATATAAATATTTGGAGAAAATTTGTTTTTATAAGCTAAATAAAACAAAGCAAACAAATACACATTCTGTAATTTATTATAAAGTATTGATACATCTCTTCTTATAGTCTCCTTTGAACCCACTTAAGAGTTATGTGAAATGATTGGCTTTTAGATTTTGAATAAACATAATATATGACTTGTATAAATTAATAATCTCCTTTGAACCCACTTAAGAGTTATATGAAATATGTGAAATGATTGGCTTTTAGATTTTGAATAAAAATAATATATGACTTGTATAAATTAATTGTTAATGTATTTTCTTTGGATTTTACCTTTTGAAGAAATTGATTATATAAATTTAATAATGTATAAATATAATTGAAATTTTAAAAAGGGTTAAAGTTTTTAATAAGATAATGGATTGATTTAAAAATATAACAAAAATTTAAAAGAAGGTAAGTTTGGAAATAATATTATTTTTAATATAAGTATCAAAATTAGAAAAATCATGAAAATTAAAAATATTATGTATCTATGTAAATATTAACAAAGTAAATGATTTTAATAATAGTTTGATTTATAGAAATAGGTATCTGTAATGAAGTGAAGTTTGGGAACAATAACTTAAACAAGTTGGTCAGAGCTCTTCATTGTTCTTGTGTTTTGGGGGTCAATTTAAGTAGTTGTTTTTGCCTCATTTTCAAAAAGTGTGTATACTGGTAGCAACATTTTTTTATTTTGAGCCATTCATGGGTTGAAAGCTAAACAAGTTGCCCTAAACCATCCAACTACTTTAGGTCTTCAAGCTGTCAAAGAATTGAGTTAGCTACTTCGTAAGTGCTGATTTGTTTCGGCTAAAACAATTCATATTTCTTGGTACAATATACACCATAAGATAGTCCACTAACTAGGATACATTATGATATTAATTATCTCAAGAATAATAAGAAACTTCATTGCTTGGATTTTGCTAGTGATTACTTCAAATCAAGCTCAAAATTGGAGTATGAATGCAGGTTCAAGGATATTCAAAATTTCCCTATTTCCACTAATCAACAACTATACAACTTACCAAGCTATGGTAAATTTCCTTTATATTCATTTATTCTGGACTATGCATTTATGAGAATATTGCATCCATTATACTTGAAATTTTAATTTAAGATGCATTCACTATATTCGTAAAGATACAACATAATCTTCACTAGTATTTTCTAACTTAATATCAACTTACCAAGATATGGTAAATTTCCTTTATATTGTTAAACATAACCACTAACATCTAGGCTAGTACCACAATATCAAGCAAAACTCCAAAATATCAAATGCATCCCCTACTGTTGAAATTGTGAAAAAATTCACAAGTGAACACCCTTGCATGATGAGGGGTAACACTTTGCATAGAAACATAAAAGTGCTAGGTGTAATCATACAACCAATGCAACCAATGCAGTCATGCTAGAGCACTTTATCAATTACATATATTTTTCCCTTGTGTTTGATGATCAAATAAAACAAAGCCACTTAAAGATACCAAACCCATGCTAATTAAACAAATAAAAAATCTAGTATATATCTCATCAAACACATCTTAATATACTAATTAAATTAAATCATTTAAAACCAAAAGCTTCCAAAAACAATATATATGAACGGTCCAAAATTATAAAACCATATATATATATATGAATGGTCCAAAATTATATATATGTTTAAAATATATAAGTTAAACTAATAAGTTTAAGTTTAAAGTTTTGACATGGAATATGTCAAATCAACAAGTTCACATGTATAAAAACATATATAACTATGTGATATCCATTATATGGATATCACTCTCCACATTCTCCTAGCGATTGACCTATATAACACATGCAACATATAATTAAGCTTCAATATATAAATTTTATACTGTAAATAAACTTAAATAAAAATACAATTTGAAGTTAAAATAATAAAAATGAATAAATATACCTGAGTGAGGCCAACACCCAAAGAGGTCACCACATCCACAGCCATGGAAGGTTATACAATACGTTTAGCCACCTACAATTAAAATACCATTATCTAAACATTTAAAACATGTAATTTAAATGTAACTTAATTTAAATTCAAATAAAATGTCAATTATTTTTAATAATTAAAAAACATTTAATCATTACTAAAACATTTGAAAGGTGCTTGATTTACCTCCAAATCTTGGGAGACACTAGGAATGTCTCCCAAAATTGATGATGAGAG